>VMDO01000912.1:0-39216 GCA_007922755.1 Pedetes capensis | reverse complement strand
TTTTATTACAAAACACAAAACTAAAAAAATGATTTGAGAAAGATGTGATGAGAGGAATAGATTCATATGTTCTAGACCTAGTGCTCTGGGTCATTTTGACTTTACAGGCTTATCTGACAGCTCAATTCCTTTACCATTTTCTTCCTTCATGTAACTGTAAGGAAAACCTTCATTTATGGCATTCCTTGGCCTTCCCTGGGGATCAATGTGATCATAAACGTAAGTGCAGGCACAGGGAGGGAACAGCATGGAGTATACTGTTTATTAGATTGCCATGCAGAGATTCTCTAGGATTTGCTTATGTTAAACAATTTGAATTACTTTTGAGATGAAAACACAACTTAAAAATTCTTACAAAGTGTTTTCTCTCAAAAACATATTTACAGGAGTCTCTGGTATGCAGTTTAGAGCAGGGTCACTGTGCGCAATGGCAGCTGCAGTGCTAGGCACTGATGGTGGGTGGTCATTCCAAGGATGGAGCATGGGCCTGGAGTCTCCATGTGACAGACTAAGTGCTTCTAGTTCTATTGATAGTCTCTATAGTTATTATGACTTAAAGCTGTTTTTTTTTTGGGGGGGGGAGTTATTCTTACTGTTTTGCTATAAATTGCCAGACTGGCATTGTTGTTGGGTACCATTGAGTTGAATCCAACTCATACTGACCCTATGTACAACAGAGTGAAACACTACCCAACACTGTGCCATGCACATGATCTTTTTATGTTTGAGCCCATTGTTGCAGTCATTATGTTTCTTCTCATTTCAAGTCATGCCACATCAACAAAATGAGGTCCCAGGGGCTTTACGGTATTCTTGTCATTAAAGTCAGCTCTACTTTGAGGAAGCAATTCTTTCCCAGTCATTTCTTGAATACCTTCCACCTTGGGGGCTCATTTTCTGGCACTATATTTGACAGTGCTTTTCTGCTGTTCATAGGGTTTTCAATGGTTAACTGTTTTAGGAGTGAGCTGCTGGGTCCTTCTCCTTAGTTTATCCTAGTCTGGAAGCTCAGCTGAAACCTGTCCACCATGGGTGGCCCTGATGGTATCTGAAATACTGGGGTCCCAGCTTTCAGCATCACAGCAACACATAAGCTTCCCATAGCATGACAAACAGATAGACACCTGTGGGAGAGTGGCATTTCTGAAGGCCAAACTTAGTTTGTAATATTTTAATTAATATAAATCTGCCCGTGGAATATTACCTGAGTATTGACCATTGGAGCCTCAACTCTTCGTCTAAAAAGAGGGGTATCTGTTGGTAACATGGGATGGTTGGAACAAACTGGTCCACAAAAATTTCCCTGTCTGCCTTCTCACGACTGGGTCTCCAGTATCTGACACTGTTCATGTTCCATGACTTCAAGCTGGGTGAAGAAGTGCCATCAACCTTTTTAGGGTCCTTAGTAACATTTTTAGTGATCAATGGCACCATGTAATTTCAGGTATTTAATAAATATAACCTAGCAATTTAATGGCCATGAAGGAAATTTTTTAGAGGATGGCCTCTAGGAAATGGAAGGATGATTTTTTTTTGATCATTGAATTATTCCCTCACCCTTTGTCAGAGTCAAGGACATGGGAAATCTGTATTTCTATTTTAATAGGCACTTCTCCGGGAGTCTTCTAAACTCTGCAGCACCAGCCTCAGCTGGGTCCAGTGTCAGCAGCACTCCATGTATGGTGATATTAATGTGGAGGCCAATTGCCTGGCTCTCCTTTCCTCTCAGGAGGTGGGTAGGAGGCTTCTGAAATCTCCTTAGAGCTAACTTGCGCAGTTCCCACTGGAGCTCATTACAGGGAAAGGAAACTTTTCATGGTGGCTTTTGGGCAAACTCAGATCTGCTAATGGAAAATAGAAGGAAGACTCATTCAATAGCAAGAAACCGAGGAGATAGAACACACAGGAAAATGTGAGAGAAAATTCACTTTAATATAGAATAGAAAAGAGAGAATTTCCTTTAAAATGGGGTTTGAGAAAGAAGAGCTGCAGACTTTTCTCTTTGCAGCCATGTAGTTAGGTAATAATATACTTCTAAGTCTGGTTTTAAAAAGTGTAGTGTGCGGACGAATGTATTGCCTGGCTCACACTTTGAGTTTTTCTCCGTTAGAGGTGGGGGGCATTGATTCTGTCCTTTCAGGACTGGCTCCCATTGTGTCTGATACTGTGTTGCCATGGTATCATCAAGACCGCTTTCCTGAAGATGGACCTGTTAATGGGCTTTTCCATTCTCAGTATCAGGAAGGGTGCTGAGAGGGGGAAAGATACCATCTAACTACTCTAATTTATCTAATAAGTTCTTTGAATGTCAGTGGATAATGACATTATTGGCTATTTGTATGCAGAGGTATTAAAATAATCCCCTGATGAAGCAGTATTCATATACATTGTGTTCCTCATTGCACTTTAAAATATTTGTTGATTTTTTTAAGGTTTAATTTGAGCTTGTTTATCTTAGGGGACATGGACTTTTTTTTTTTTTTTTTTTGGCCAGGGATTGAAGTCAGGCCTTCCACATGCTAGGCAAATGCTCCACCACTGAGCTACATCTCCAGCTAGACTGAGACATTTATCTTCTTATTAGATGGATATAGTATTATTGCTTATAGGGCATTGCTTTTTAGATGAAGCAAGACCTTTTAGAACAAATGGTGCTTTGTTCATAGTGGTTTAAAAATCTCCTGTGTATCTAAAGTTCCCAAAGAAATTTGTTACTATCATTATTCATTATTCTCAGCATTGTTTAGCTTTTAAAACTGTTTTATTGAGTGGTGTAGTAGATTGCTTGTCAACAACAACAGCAACAACAGTTAACCCTTTAAACTTGAATATGTTTTTTAAAAGTAGTTTTGTCTAGGCATCTGTCTTCTACACACAGGGAAATTACAGAAAGGAGGACCATTAAAACAAGTTAGAGTGTTGACAACTTCAGAATGTCAGAAGGGCAGGAATGCAGGATGTTATCATTCTGCACAGATTTTTTTTTTTTTTTTTTTTGTGCTGGGGGTGATTAGGGCCTTGTGCTTGCGTGCTTTGCAAGTGCTCTACCACTGAACGGCACACCAGGCCATGTTTTTTCTTTTTCTTTTTCTTTTGAGACAAGGTCTTGCTAAGTTGAACAGGCTATCTCTGGTCTCAAACTTGTAATCCTGCTGCCAAAGCCTCCCAAGTTGCTAGGAGGGCAGGCATGAGCTGTTATGTGCAGTTCATTCTGCACAGTTTTAAAAGCTGTATATTTCTTAATTTTCCTTGTAAGATCCAAAGCAGGAGTCAGTACCTGATGATATCTCTTGGTTATTGGAATTGACAGAAATGCTAAAATGTCCCTTGAAAGCTTTTTTTTTTTTTTTTTTTTTTTTTTTTAATGAGAAATCCAAGAAGTTACACCCAAAGAGAAGATTTTGGCTGTGAACAATAGAAAGATGATGGTTTCTCTAATTTCTACTTCCAGCCACATTGCCTGAGATACCAGCCACATCTCTAGAGACACTTAAGGTTAGTTTCATTCCATGAGACAGAGCACATATATTTTCGAATGCAATCCACATCCTTTCAACAGTTGTAGAAGACTACAAAATCAGGTGGGGATTAGAATGATGTGCAGATTGGATTCACTGTCAAAAGAGCTCTCTCCTGTGAATCCAATTTGCATGTGATTCTAATCCACACTAAACTGTAGAAAGAGTACAGTTTAGATTTGAGAATATACAGTATCGTGATCTTCAAAAGTAAGGCAATGCATTCAGAAATGTGTTGTCATTGTGCCATTTAGAAACATCTTTTTAGATGACAATTGATGTCATTGGATATTTTATATGTGTAAGAGTATTGTATATGCACACATATATCTATGCTGCACTATATGAGTTTAAACATACAATTTAACCAATATTATAACTGATCTCTATAGAACCACATATTTAGAAACTACTAGCTACTTGATATCTTCAAAAATGGTATTTTCTTAGTCTCTTAGTGTAATACAGAGATGTTTATCTTGCCATCCAATGTCTGAGGTGAAGTTATTAATGCTTTGTCACCACTTGCACCCAGGAACATCCTCATTGTTCTGTTACTTTGCATGCCTCTGTCTAATGTCGGGTTGGCAAGACCAGAACTAACTGGCCCAGGAGATAGTAACATGGTCTTTGTCTGAAATTTAATTACTGGCCGGCTGTATTTCCTGAGGCAGATACTTAGCTCTTCTGACTTCAGTCTCTTAATTCTTTAAAAGACTTAGGTCCATAATGCATCTTGGTCTTGTCATTGTAAAATTTCATGGATCTTTGTAGAATATGAAGGAAATAAGGATGTTTCTCTCAAGTTATTCAAGCACTAGAAAAGCCAGTCATTTGTAGGAACACCATACAAATATATATCATGCTGCAAATTTGAGTTTTATAAAAACTTTTCAGGAATCCATGCATGAGCTGACTTACATGGTTGCCTTGTTTCTGTCCTGGTCATTTTTCCTCTCACATATGAATGAGCTCTGGACATAAGGCCCTCTGCAAAAGTTTTTAGGTCTCTTAGAAAAAATGCTGACTTAAATTTGCTACAGGAAGAAAACAGTGAAAAAACTCACAATGTGTTACTTCTTCATTAAATTCTTAGCCAGTTTTTCATTGGTATTGCAATTTTTATGGATATTGCAATTTACAAGAATTTTGCTCTTATTTTCTCTTGAATGAAGGATTTGCAGTTACTGAAAGGATTTTGAATTAAAGCAGAATGACTGAATGTAGAAAAGGTTAATTTACACTGAATGAAAATTATGGAAGTCGAGAATAAGAGACATAACATGAGTAACAGGGTCAAGGAAAGGTAGGAGTTAATTTACTTGGTTTTAGAGATGATGTAGTTTTGATAATAATGAGACATTCTTATATATTATAATGAATATGGCTAGGGTTTTTTGAGACAGGCAATGTTGTACTTTGCTGGTCAATTTTAGATGGCAGGAGGTTTTTAGAAAACAATTTGGAACAGGCATCAGAAACTTAAAAATTCATGTCCTTTGATTTAACAATTCTTCTTTTAGAAACTGACCCTAAGAAAAAATTGTAAAAAGTGGAGAAATATTTATATACAGAAGCTGTTTATTGTTGTGATATTTGTAGTATCAATTGGTCCTCATGTTTTTACCTTGTTTCTTTCTAGGCTGGATTTCATAATCTATTGTGGCAATCATTTTTCTTGAAAGTACCTTCATTCCTCTTGTCAGCTCTTCTTTTGTCTCACTCACCTGGAGAGCTCTAACACTGAGTGAACCCAACCCTCTCTGTACTTTGATGGTTCCTAACCTTGCTGGAACCATAGCACTGTGGTGACTGATCCTGTCATATCTTGGAAGCTAAGCAGGGTTAGGCCTGGTTAGTACTTGGATGGGAGACCACCTGGGAACACCAGATGCTGTAGGCTTGAGAGATGGGCCTGACAACCCACTCCCAAAAATCAATCCGCCATTGAAAACCCTATGAATAGCAGAGAAGCACTGACAATAGTGTTTCACCTGTTGTACGTAGGGTCACTATGAGTTGGACACCGACTGGATGGCACCTAACAACCACCACCACCTTGCTGGAGACAGTCATAATTAAGCAGAACAATAGCATTAAAGTGATGATTAAAAATCTCAAGTCACTATTTATTAATGTGCTCAATATATACACCAACTCCTTCTTCTCTTGGCACATCTAAGGACCAATACTTCTTTATTCATGAAGCACCTAGAACCTTCCTTTGACTTCTGTAGCATCATGCTTTCCATGTTTTCTTCCCCCATCTCTGGTATTGGCACTTTCTCTTTTGCCTGGCCTTTATGTTTTCCATTTCTCTAGACTGCTATCTTTGGCCTTTCTTCTCCTCTCTGTATTTTCTTGCTCTAGGTGACAAATATATATGCAGCCTTTATGATGCTGATATCCAAATATATATGTATCTTTAGACTCACCTTCTCTCCACAGCCGCAGATTCTAATATACAAATGCCTACTTGATAGAGCCACTTGGCCATGCACTAGCATCACTAACTCTGGCTTGATTTTTTGATGCAGAGTCTCACTATGTAGCCCAGGCTGGCCTTGAATGTGTGATCCTTCTGACTCACCCTCCCAAATGCTGGGATTATAGATGTATACCACCATGCCCAATGGTGTCACTGACTCTTAACATCTCTTCTGTGTCTGTTCTTTTTTTTTTTTTTGAAAATGCAGGTTCTACATAAAGAAAATAGCAACTTAAAAAATATATAATAATAATAATAATAATAATAATAATAATTATTATTATTATTATTATTATTATTATCATTTTTGCGGTGCTGGGGTCGAACGCAGGGCCTCATGCTTGCATGCTCTGCAAGTGCTGGACCACTGAGCTGCACCCTCAGCCCATTTTTTTACTTTTTTTTGAGACAGAGTCTCGCTAAGTTACGCAGACTGCCTTTGGTCTTGAACTTGCAATCCTCCTGCCTCCGCCTCCTGAGCTGCTGGGATTACAGGTGTGTGCCACCATGCCTAGCTTCTCTTAATATTTTGATGAAATTTCTTTTTGGTAAATTATAGTTATTTGTGAAGAGAAATACCAATTTTGAAACAAAATAAAACAACAAAAAGCCCCAAATAGAGAATTTTCTTATCCAAATATGTGACATGGGCTATTCGCAGTTTGTTAAATTTCTAGTTTAACAAATATAAATGTTAAAAAAAATATAAAATACAGAACGCTATTAAGAACTAGAACAATGTTGTTGTTAGGTGCTGTCGAGTTGGTGTCCGTCTCATAGAGAACCTACGTACAACAGGTGAAACTATTGTCAGAGCTTCTCTGCTATTCATAGGGTTGGTAGTAGGTAGCCAGGTCCTTCTCCCATGAACTATACCTGGTGGCAATATAAATATTATTTATAAAATGCCAAATTTAACCTTGCCAGTTTCCTAGGATGTTACCTGTATATTTTAGAAAAACAGAAAGCACACCAGATGTTAAAGTGATTATTTCTTAGAGGAATAGATCACAGTTATTCCCATTTGCAGAAATTCACCCAGGATTAGTAGCATTAGCACAGACATTCTACTTAAGTATATGTGTTTTAAAAACACCCTGAAACCTACAAGAAAAAATAACTTCCTCTATTATGTGTAGTTGTCCTTGGGGAGAAGCAGAGATGGTATGTGATCATTAATGAGGTGGATTCACTTTTGAAAAGTACATCTACTCCAAATTGTGAGTCAGAAACAATTTTCTACCCCAGTGGTTCTCAGCTTTGGGAAGTATGAGAACACTATTGTAACATTTAAAAAGAGTTACAGACATCTCTTTCTTGCAAATATAAAGCAACATTATACAAAAACCTCACACAAAATCATGCTAGCTGTTACATTTTAATTTCTTTCAGTTGAGGAAATAATGTAACAAAAGGGTTACCACACATTTGGAATTCTTGAAGAAACTCATTTTCTTCTTGTTTTTCTTAATGTTTTCTAGATTTATATTTATGGTTCATTGGTATATCTTTTGATATATTACTTCAGATTATAGGATGAGTATTGATATTAAAAAGAAAATTAGTGATTTTATTGGACAAGTTATTTTTAAAAGGTTATAAATATCTTATATTTAAACTATTTAAAGCTACACCTGAACATAATTTAGGAAGTCATAAATGCTAAAAGAATTTTAATGAAAAACAGCAATGTACTGGGCATCCCTATCCACTCTCTCAAATTTCTACTTCTCTGTAAGAATCACTCTCAACTAATAGAGCTGTTTCTTTTAACACTTATTTCCATATCTTTATGTAGCAGGTTTATATTGATACTTCTCTTGTTACAACTTTGTTGTTACTTAATGTTTGCAATTTTAATCATGGTGTATTGCTTGATACTTTCTCTTTTGACCTGCTATGCATGTTTACTTATTGTCCTCTCCCAGCCTTTCCTTAAAGAAAGAACACAATTTTGGTTAGATCAATGTTCAATATTATTTTGGCTATAAAATGCTATTTACAGATGAGACAAGTGGTATAATTTATTTTTTCTTTCTTATAAAATAATTTGTTTTCCTTGTAGTTAATAATTATTGTTTAGTTATTTTCTGTACTTATCACCAATTCGGGATTTAGCTCAATGGGTAGAGCGCTGCGCTGCAGTCTCTGAGGACCTGAATTCAATTCCCAGCACCTCAAAAACGGGAGAAGGGCCTGGCAATCCACTCCCAAGGCAATCCCGAAGCACTCAGCCGTTGAAAACCCTATGAGGGTCGCTATAAGTCGGATACCAACTCCACGGCACCTAACAACAACAACAACAAATCACCAATTCAACCCCAAATTCTCTGTCAGTTATTTAAATTTAATCATTTACATTCAGTTTTGTCAGTCATCTTCTTGAAGAAATCCTTCTTGGTGCTTTGTGACTTACTCTAAATTCTCCTAGTTGCTCTGAAGACCTGCTTCAGAGTTCCCCCCCACCTTGGGAATTCTCATCCTTCCTATAGGTTTCTTCAACTTAGCTGTAGGATAATCTGACTTTTGTTTCTCTTATCTTCCTGTTTCTTACTTTACTCTTTTGTTTTGGTGGACCATGTCCTTTGTTAGTTTTATGAGAAATATGTCCATGAGAAAAGATTTTCCATTGTAAGAAAATACTTCTATTTTACTTTGACATTTAATTAATAGTATAAATATAGAATTCTAGGTTGGAATTTTTTGCCTCATAATTTTTATTTCTGGTTCTCAAATTTGTTACTGAGTGAGCCAATAGTGTTCTGATTCTTGGTTTTTGTAAGGAAAGAAATATTGAGGTTTTTCGAATCCCTTCTACTTTATTCTGAAATATCACAGTGGATGTAATGAAGGTCTATATTCATCCATTTTGTTAGGATTTTTTTGTGTACTTGTCAGTGTGAAAACTAATTTCCTTCAATTATGGGGAGATTATTTTGTATTATATTTTGATTGTTTACTCTTTTTTTCCTGTTTTCTCTTTCTGGATTTTCTATTATTTGAATCTGTATTTACTAATTTCTATCTCTTTCATTTCTATTTTCTATATGCCTTTTTATTTTACTTTCTGGAAGATTTCTTGTTCCTTTCACCGAGTTTTTCATTTTTGTGACCATATTTCTGATTTATCAGAGCTCCTTTTTGTTCTCTGCATGTTTTTAAAACAGTGTCTTGTTCTTGCTTTATGGATAAGGTACATTCTGTATCTCTTTGAGGACATTGATGACATTGTTAGGAGACTTTTTTTTGCCTATATGCATTGTATATGTCTCATGTAAGTTGCCTTTTTCCTGTTTGCTTGGATGTCTGCATTTCACAGGAGATACTTTCCTCAGATGTCTAGTGATCCATATCTATCTGCTCATTTTTAAAAGAGGGACATTAAAAAGCTGATTGGAGGCTCTGTCTGTGAAAGGGGCTGGTGGTCTTGGCATTTGCTACAAGGACTTTTCTCTTGGGCTGGTATGAACTTCCATAGTAGTTCTGAACTTATTCCTGGAATGTCTATACTCCATTTCTAGTAGGCCATGAAGTCCCTCAAATTCCATATGGAAACTTAATTCTACCCACATAGTTGCATAGGATGATCTTTATCAGATTCTTTCAATGTGAAGAGAAGGGACAACTCTTCAAGCCCTAAAAGAATTGTCATGGTCACCCTGCAAAAGTAGGAGGGATCCCTGTCAAAAATTTGGTTGAGAAGAGGTTATGATCTGCATAGCTGTGATTTGCACAGTTGAAGTCTCTGGGGAGAGCAAGACTGACCTGTCTAACGGTCCAAAATGGCTTGAGAGAGCAAGGAAAAGAGACTGACCTGGATTTTTAAGGTTGTTAAGGGATCCTTTGCAAAAATTGTGTGATTTGAATCTACCACTAATGCCAAAGCAGAGAGCAGTCACACTTTCTTGTCAACCTGCACAAGGAGAAGAAAGAGGAATGAGGCTTAAATGCTATTAGAAGTCAAACATAAATATAATGGAATCAGTCAGGAGGCTGAGGCAGGAAGATCTCAAGTTTGAGTCCAATCTGGACTAAATAGCAGAACTCTGTCTCATAAACAAAATGAAACAACAAACATACAAATAAGATAAAAAACAAAACCCATCTACCACGTCTACCACCAATGGAAACGTCCAAGCCATAGAACAAGAATCATAACAACAACAAAAATTGGAGACTAGATCCTTGTTATAGGAGTACTTGAAGTAGGGAGAGAACAAATATTTTAAGAACAGCTCCCACTTACAGGAAATGCTACTGGGGTAATTGTATTACTCAGGTCTAAAATAGAGAAAACCTTTGGAAACTTCCTTTGTGTGGCTAATGATGAGGCCAGGAGTGTGTACATGATTCTATAGTTAGGAAAACACGTAAACGCCTGTGAATGCAGTGACCTTCAGAGTGTGATCCATCAACAGCAACCTCAGCAGCTTTGAAGAATTAGTTATAAATGCAAATTCTCAGGCCCCACCTTACACCTACTGAATCAGAGGGGGCGGGGCCTTGCAATTGCTCTTAACAAGCCCACTGGTGGTGTTACTATATGCCTAAATTGGGGGCCTTTAGTGCAGTGTGCCTGGGAAGGAGCTGAAGGACCGAAGGGCATGGCATGACAATGAAGGGAGATGGGCCACTGTCCCTGGGAAGAGCAGATGAGGCCAGGGTCCCTGGACAGAGAAAAGGAGCCCAGCCACACAGCAGCAGGCTAGCATGCGAGGAGGAAGGCAGCTGGGGGAGATTTCTAAGAGGTTAGGGCTGCTCACAGGACTGAGGACAGGGACACGTGGTCCTCTGCTCTGTGTTCTGTGCTGTACTGCTCTCCCCCAGGTGCCAATCTGCAGTAGAAATCAGCTATGTGCAAGTAAGTGATGTTAATGGTGCTGTGGGCAATGAAGGACAAGGTGCCAAGGGGAGAATCCACCATTGCTCTGTGCAGGGAGAGCACACTTTTTTTCCCCCTTACCAATGTATTTCTCAATGAAATCAATATTCACTGACTAAAGAAATGAATAAGGCTGAGGTTAGTTCAGTTGGTAGAGTGCTGCTCTGTGTGCTCTGAGGCACTGGGTTTGATCCCCAGCACTGAAAAAATGGGAGAAGGACCTAGCATCCCATTCCCCAAACAATCTCAAAACAATGAGCCATCAAAAGCCCTGTTAATAGCAGAGAAACACTGACACACCACTGGGCATGGCACAGTGTTGAGGAGTGTTCCATTTTGTTGTACAAAGGGTCACTATGGGAGCAGGACCCAGCAACCCACTCCCAAAAATCAATCTGCCATTGAAAACCCTATGAACAGCAGAGAAGCACTGACAATAGTGTTTCCCCTGTTGTACATAGGGTCGCTATGAGTTGGATACTGACTCGACGGCACCTAACAACAACAGGGTCACTATGAGTTAGACCTGATTCAATGGCTCCTAACAACAATAAAAACAACAAAGAAATGACGTGTCTGGGCATTTTTAGAATTTATAGAAAGGACTTAGACCTATTTTTTAATTTTTTCCCTGTATTGATAAATGTTGGTGGGGTACAGAGTAATACAGCATTAGCTTTTTCCATTGTGCAACTATTACATCAGTTTTGGTTACACTTTCATCAACTTACAAAGTTTATGGAACCTTCTGATTAACATATAGTAAAACTCATATACATTTAGGGTTATATAATAGGGTCATATTCTCCTATTTTTCCCATGTACTCATGAATTTGCATCATTTACATTGAGATTATCCTCTCCCCCTTTATCCTTTTACATTGTTTCTCCTCCCTTTCCCACATTCCACAACCTTTGCTTCCCTTTGCTAGTCCCCTCCCTCCTTTCTACTCTGCTTATATTTTCCCTTTTTAGCTAAGTTTAATTATTCATTTTTATATATCTACTTATGTATAGTTTTTATATTCCTTTATGTAAGGTTCAACTCCCACATATGAGTGACAACATAGAGTATTTTTCTTTTTGAGCCTGTGTTTGTTCACTTAAGATGATATTCTCCAGTTCCATCCAATTTGCTGCAAATGGCATTATTTTATCCTTTTTTATTGCTGAGTATTATTCCATTGTGTATATGTATCACAATTTTTTTAATTCATTCTTTTGTTGATAGGCACCTTAGTTTTTTCCTTATCCTTGTAATTGTGAAGAGTGCTTCATTAAATATGGAGATACATATGTCTCTGTGGTATATGATGATTTGTCTCTATTTGGGTATATTCCCGGGAGTGGTATACCTGGGTGGTATGGTAATGCTATTTTTAGTTTTCTGAGATATCTCCATATTCATTGCCAGAGTGGTTGAACTAATGTACAGTTCTGTCAACAGTGTAAAAGACTTCCTTTTTTCTCCACATCCTTGCCAGCATTTGTTATTGTTTGTTTTGTTGATCTTGGCCATTCTTAATGGAGTCAGATGGAATCTCAGAGTTGTTTTGATTTGCATGTCCCTAATGGCTAGGGATATTGAATATTTTTTCACGTGTTTTTTAGCCTTACAGACTTCTTC
Organism: Pedetes capensis; assembly: GCA_007922755.1. Classification (NCBI taxonomy): domain Eukaryota; kingdom Metazoa; phylum Chordata; class Mammalia; order Rodentia; family Pedetidae; genus Pedetes; species Pedetes capensis. The sequence continues at coordinate 26,701 of VMDO01000912.1, read as the reverse complement.
ATTTGAGACCTGGGACTTAGGCCTATTTTTTATTAAAAGAAGTAATTTGTTGCCCAAGGCACAGGGTGCAATATTAAAAATAAAAATGAAAAAGAATTCACCTATATTTAATTTTTTTTCTTTAAAAAGGCAGATAACAAAATGTGGTAATCACTTTACACAGTTGAGCCATATAAATTATGAATATAAATTCCTTATAAATAGACTATTATAAGTATTTATGTGAGCTATAATATCTACATTTTTTCCTTGAAAATTATTAGAATAAAGACATGTTTGTAGTCAGATGTCTTATGAACTTGTAGAATACTTTTATCATTCTTTAAGATTCTCTTGGGCATTACTAGAAAATAAAAATAGCTCAAAAAGAATAAAGTTTTCCATAATGATATGCCTAAAGATAATCTCTGGGGAGAAGGACCTAGCAACCCCCTCCCAAAAATCATTCTGCCATTGAAAACCCTGTGAAGAGCTGGGTGTGGTGGCGCATGCCTGTAATCCCAGCGGCTCAGGAGGCAGAGGCAGGAGGATCGCAAGTTCGAGACCAGAGGCAGTCTGAGTAACTTAGTGAGACCCTGTCTCAAAAAGTACAAAAAATGGGTTGGGGGCACAGCTTGGTGGTCCAGCACTCGCAGAACATGCAAGCATGAGGCCCTGGGTTCAACCCCCAGTACCGCAAAAAACAAAAACAAAACAAACAAACAAAAAACAAAACCCAAAAAACAAAACAAAAAACAACAAAAAAAAAACCCATGAAGAGCAGAGAAGCACTGACAATAGTGTTTCGCCTGATGTACATAGGGTCGCTATGAGTTGGATAACAACTCGATGACACTTAACAACAAAAACAAAGATAATTTCAGGATTTGAGAACTAGAAGTGATGTCTGTGTTAACCATAGAGATTTTATAGAACTTAGTGTCTCCACTTCCAGCTCAGGGTTTTCCCCTCCACACATTTATTTATTGGGTGAGACCAAGACTTTGCATCAACTGCCCTCCTTTGTTACTCTGAGCACTTCTCCATTCTTCACATTGTGGGAGGGGAAAAGAGGTCAAAATAAGATTTCATTTGGATATTGATCTGTTTCCTCAAAGTCTTTATGTTCTGCTTTCCTTTTCCTGCTCCAAAAAAGTTCAGAGAGGGTACTAGCAAAGGGAAGGGAAGATTGCCGAAGGTGGGATGGGGAGGAGAATCAATGTGCAGGGATAAAGGGGAGAGGATAATCTCAATGTGAACGATGCAGCTTCATGAGTACATGGGAAAAATAGGGGAATATAACCCAAATATGCATATGAGTTTTACTGCATATTAGTCAAAAGGTTCCATAAACCTTGTACATTGATGAAAGTGTAACCAAAAGTGATGTAAAAGTTGCACGATGGAAAAACCCAACGCCGTATTGCTCTATACCCCACCAACATTTACCAATAAGGGGAAAAAGTAAAAAGTTCCAACCTCCTAACTTTCCTATGTGTGATTCATGCCACAGCACCATCGTCATTCTTGGCTCTCACGTTGTCTTCCAACTCCCCCTCTCATCTCCAATCTGTTACTGAGGCCACTTGATAATTCGTTCATGAACACTCCTTATAATTCTTTCCTTTCTTATTGCTCATCCCCTCACCCCTGGCCATAGTCTCATGAATGACCTCGCTGCCTCAAGTCCCTCCTCTCCCTCAAGCCACATTTCCAAGTGCTGCAGAATTAGCCTGGTGAACGCACTCCCCTTCCGTCATCCTTCTGTCCAGGAGACCTCAGAGGCTCCCTGTGGCCCAATGGGTAAAATCTACTCTTGTTACCCTGGTGCCTGGTGCTTCTGCAACGGGTCAACAACTTCATCTCCTCCTGCTTTTCTGTGAAATATAAAATCACTCTAACTAGCATGTTTGCCTTCTGGTCCTCTGAAGACTCCTGATTTTTTCTCCTCTTCATGGTTCTGCTTATCCTGGGTGGGGCTCTTCTCCTTCTCGTCAACTCTTACTTCAAATGATAACATTGCATTTCCTCTGGACAACAACTTTTGATCAGCCAACATACAGCCTTTCCTCCCTTATTTGAATCTTTAAAACTCTTCCTCCTATGTATTTATATCTTAATTATGGGAAAATAATGGTTATTCTCTGAGAACCACTCAGACCTGATCTTAATCATCAGCACACAATCAGTTGAGGTAAGTACAGTTATTACCTCCATTTTATAGGCGAGAAAAACAGAGGCACAGAGAGGTTAAGAGAAGTTACAGGACAGTTTTACCAGGATCTGAATCGAAACCATTTGGCTTAGAATCTACCATTTTATCCTATGACTGCCTTTTGGTCTCTGCTGTCTTGGATTGCTACTTTACTGTCTGTGCTTGTGTGTACACATTTTTATGTGCTGCCTTCGTGAATTAATTGTCTGCCCCTTGAAAGCAGAGGCCATATCTTTCATGCGTTCTCCAGAAAGTCTAGCAGCAAGTGTTGCACTTAAGTAACTGAATGTTTGTGTGAGTTGATTGGACTACATAGCCTAGTTTTTCTTCCAGAGATGATCTAGCTGATTTTTGTCAATTGAAAAGTCAGTCTCAAAACCAGTTGTGACTAGGACTTTCTGGTTGAGAGGTTAACATCAAGGGGCAAGCCAGGGTCCTGCCTCTAGCATCAGAGTTCAGTGGAGTTCAATTATTTCATAAGTTATGGTCTGACAATGTCTGAAAAGCAATGAGGACTTAATGAGCCCATACATCTCTTGCTGTTCTTTGTTGTGGATGGAAAGTGAATGTGGGTAAGGCCTACATGTCAGCAAATAAGAATTAACCAGCCTTGACTCCAGATGCCACAGCTGAGTGACCATGATGGAAAACACAATTACTCTTTTCCACTGTTTTTTTTTTTTTCTTTTGAAGCCAAGTGTTAGTTGTGGGAGGAAAGATTTGATAAGATGTTTCTGTGTTCTCAGGGTCCATCACTGACCTACTGGTCAAGGAAAATTAAAAAAAATGCCTAGCATACCTGGAAGAGGCAGACAGCCTGAGGTATGATGATGTATGCTTTAACACACCAAATTACATTACATGGTTATTTAAAGCTGTGTCACAGTTGTAGCTTTTGATTTTTTTTTCTTTCCTTGGAACGAGATCTCTTCAGAAGATTTCAGATTACTTATACCATTTATAAGTCTATGCAACTTAGGTAAAACTGTGTTTTGTAAGAGGTATCTACTTTTAAAAATTGGGGATGGGCTTCAAACTGTAAAGCATTGGAGTGTTTAATAACATTTTCTCGAATTTCCCAAGTACTTTAGGAGTGAAAAGAGCTACTCTACTTGTACTTATTTTGTGATTATTATTAACCTGAATAAAATTTGCCTCTTGCAAAGCCCTTGGATACATACACTTTTAAAGAAAATAATAATCAAACATTTATTGTGGGTCATGAACTGGGCCTACCAGTCCTGTTAGGTACAGAGTTGAGGATAAACATAATGTGGGCTTCCTGCTGCCCTGGAGTTGTGAAGGCTAGTGTGGGGTTGGGCCTACCTCCTTCGGCACACATTCCTCTTTAAGATTATCTCAGTAGCCTCATTAATATTCTTTGTTTATGAACTGTCATGCCAAGGTTATGCACTTACCTGGTACTTTGGTAGTCTATACAGTGCCCAACCTGCACATCCACACATATAGGTGCTGACCACTGTGTCTAGATGATTTTTTTCAGATTGCCAATCTTATTTATTGGGTGATGATGTTATAGATTTAATACTTAGAGTTCTGAAGAGGGCTGTTTTACTTTTACTCTCATATGCTAACTACATAAGATAAAACATAAGATAAAATTAAAAACAAAAAGCAAAGGCTAATTTATAAATACAAGAAATAATGTACTAAAAATTAAATGACTTGGAAAATATTTTCTCAAACTTTAGAGGTAGAACCATCATACATAGTGAAAACATTCCAAGAGTCAGAAGGAACACTTATTTTCTGCCACTGGTTCAGTTACTTATTAAGTTTCTGACTCCTGGTAAGTTATTTAACCTCTTGGATCCCCACTCCCCAAAGGGGAAATACCATCTGGCCTCCTGGCTTCTCTGGGTTGTTTGGAAGCTCACAAGATCATGCAGATGAGAGTGGTAAGCAAAAGTGCAGTCTGCAGGTGGAAGGCCCTGTCTCTGCCATGAGCACAGACTCTGGGAAGAGCTTGGGGAAGGGGAGTCCTGAGCTGGGCTTAGAATTTGAATCTTATACATTAGACAGGAGGTTCTTTGAAGGCAGGAGCCATATTTCACAGCCCTTTCTGCCTCAGACACAGCATATTGTTCTGAACCCCATGTTTTTGGAGTGAATGACACAACAGATGAAATTCATAAATTTATAAAAATTTGAGCATATGCTGATCTAAACTATTAGCTTTCCCAAATCATCAAAGATATTCTTTGAATGCGTACTATTTGCCAGCTATAAAGTTAGGTACTGAGTGTCAGCAATAGGGAGGACAGTGCCATCCTTGTCTTGGGGGAGGGGTGTACTGTGCTAGCAAGGCAGAATGTTTAAGAAGTGATTTTAAAGGTGTTGAGTGTCATAAGGAGAGGTCCAGATGCATTTTGAGGAGTTTGATGATTGCTACTTTTAATACTATTATTTAAATATATCAAAATACCTGCATAAAATGTTACCTCTAAAAGGAGTTTTGGGGGCAAAAATTGGCAATAGATATGATTTGCCATAGAATTCTTATTTTCTCCTATAAGAGAGACTTATTTGTAGGTGTGTATGGTGTTTATTTTCAGAGCCCTAATAATATATAAGGGACAGATTTTCCCAGAGAACCTCTAGTGGCATTGTCAACTTAAAGTTATTTTTAAAACTTCAATTAGTGCAAAGAGTTATCAGAACCTCTCTTTAGAAATGTACTGTCCAATATGGCAGCCACTAGACAGATGAGCTGTTGTGTACTGAAAATATGGCAAGTCCCAATTGAGATGTGCTGTAAGTATAACACAACCTGGATTTTGAAAGCTTAATATAAAAATCACACAAAGTATTTCATTGTTGTTGTTGTTAGGTGCCTTCGAGTTGAGTCTGACTCATAGCGACCCTCAGAGGGTTTTCAATGGCTGATTGTTTTGGGATTGCCTTGGGAGTGGATTGCCAGGCCCTTCTCCCATTTTTGCAGTGCTGGGAATCAAACTCGGCACCTCAGAGACTGCAGAGCAGTGCTCTACCAACTGAGCTAAATCCCAGCCCAATATTTATATTTATGGCTCTTATTGTCTTTTGGGGGCTGAGATTTAGCTCAGTTGGTTTAGCACCGCTCTGGAGTCCCGGAGGTCCTGGGTTTGATTCCTAGCACCGCAAAAATGGTAGAAGGACATGGCAATCCCAAAACTCCTGAGGCAATCCTGAAAAAAATCAGCCATTGAAAACCCTGTAAGGGCCTCTATGAGTCAGATACAACTTGATGGCACCTAACAACAATTGTCTTTTTATTAGATAGTGCTTCTTTAGAGTTTAATGGGATAAAGAGAATGACATATAGGGAAGCCATTGTAAATCAAAGGGATGAGTGCTTTAAGGGAGGTGACTGTGAAGTAGGGAGGGAGGCATAGCTGATAAGCTGGTGGGCTCAGGGAAAGAATCAAAGGGATGGATCATGAGAAAAGTTTCAAAAGAAAGAATATAATTTTTTTTCTAAGTAAATTTAAGGGAAGGAAGATGAGGAAGAGAGAGAAGTCTGCATAAGGCAAGAAAGAAAGATGTTGGGTTTATAGGAGACCCTACCTTTAGTAAAGAGCACAGCAGAGGAAAGGGTCTAAAGAAGCTGCAGGAAACCACAGAAATGCCATTTTTGTAGTTTCTCTTGATACAGTTCAAATTGTGTAATAACTTATTTAGAATGTTGTCACATATTTGTCCTGTCATCTGAATGACTTAATATTTTTCTTACAAAACTGCTCAAAAATCATGAGTGCGCATTATCTCAAGGTACCACCAGATGGCACTGCGTTCCAGGATTGAGAAAAGGCTGGCAAGAAGAAAATCGCACTTTTGGCTCAGCGCTGCCTAAACTTTTCAAAAGAGCACTTCTGTCATTTTTGAGTATGAAAATACAATATTTCCATGTCAATTTATTTGTAAATAATTAGTGTAATACTGCACTAATATAGTTTTTCAAGTATAACCTATGTATGTTGTTATGTGCCATTTAGTTGGGTCCAACTCATAGTGACCCTGTATACAACAGAAAGAAACACTCCCCAAAACTGTGCCTGCCTGGTACTATTGTCAGTGCTTCTCTGCTATTCATAGAGTTTTCAATGGCTGATTGTTTCAGCAGTAGGCTGCTGGGTCCTTCCCCAATGACTACAGCACCTCGTGTTCCCAGGTGGTCTCCCATCCAAGTGCTAACCAGGCCCGACCCTACTTAGCTTCTGAGATCTGATGGGATCCAATCTCAGGTGGTATGGCTGTTGGAGTAATACAATTGCATTTTGCCCTATTTAATAGAACTGTCCTTATGTAAGTTTTTTTTTTTTTGGATGAACTTTTGGATTTCAGGGAACAGGAGGTTCTTGTTGGTTAGGTGATCCTTGCTGGTCGCATGATTCCACTGGCTAGGTCATTCTCAGCATCAGGCAGTCTCAAGGTCAGGTGATCGCCATGGGTCCAGTAGATATAGTGAAGGCAGAGGCCTGAAACCCATGCCTATGATTTGGGGGTGGGGATAAGATTTTAGAGAATAAGGATTGTAAGCTAGGCAAAGATCTCAACAGTATCATCTGGAGAATTCCTAGTGATGACACTCATTGTTGTTGTTGTTGTTAGGTGCCATCGAGTCGGTATCCGACTCATAGCGACCCTCATGGGGTTTTCAATGGCTGACTGTTTCGGGATTGCCTTGGGAGTGGATTGCCAGACCCTTCTCCTATTTTTGCGGTGCTGGGAATTGAACTCGGGACCTCAGAGACTGCAGCGCAGCGCTCTACCCACTGAGCTAAATCCCAGCCCCGATGACACTCATACAACATTTTAAATACTTTTTTTGTAAGAAATGTATAGTGAAATATGGATAAAGAAGCTGGATTTAGGAATCACTAATCTCTGTAAGGGCTGGGATTTAGCTCAGTTGGTAGAGCACTGCTCTGCAGTCTCTGAGGTCCAGAGTTCGATTCCCAGCACCACAAAATGGGAGAAGGACATGGCAACCCACTCCCAACACAATCCCGAAACAGTCAGCCATTGAAAACCCTATGAGGGTTGCTATGAGTCAGACTTGACTTGATGGCACCTAACAACAACAACAATCTCTGTAATGAATGTATAGTGAAGAATGGATAAGGAAGCTGGATTTTGTTGTTGTTGTTGTTGTTAGGTGCCATCTAGTCGAAGCTGGATTTAGGAGCCAGTAATTTCTGTAGTGACTATGATAACATGCAACTAGTCTACTAATCAATTTTTACTCATCTGGGTAAAAACTCAGTATTGACTCTAATGATGTGTTCTCAAGTCTCACATGCTGCTTTTTAATGACTCTCTGGGAAGATGGACTAACTTTATAGACATTTGTAGAGTATTAAAAAGTATCAGTTCAGTATGATTTAAATTCTAAGCTAATATCCAATTTGAAGTTTCCCTCTCTATCACCAACCAGCCAGACTGGGGCTTAGGGGTCTTGGGGTAAGGTGTGTATGTGCTCCGCCATTACCCTCTGATGGTAGCCGCTATTTCTCCCACTAGCTGGGATTGGCCAGAGAAGCCCAAACTGTGGCAGTCACAGACTACCTTACCTTGTCTTGCCTTGCCTTGCCTCTTCTTTTCTTTTCTTTTCTTTTCTTTTCTTTTCTTTCCTTTCCTTTCCTTTTGCAATTATTCCAAAATTTTATTTCATTTTTTAAATTAGCATACAAGCGAATGGCTTATATTCCCCCCCATTACTCACCCTGTCCTTCCTCCCCTCTCCCGTTGGTTCCCTTCCTGCCCTCACATGTAGTCCCCCTTTTACGTTCAAGTCATATATAATGTGGCAGTCCACTCCCCAAAACAATCCCAAAATAGCCATTGAAAACTGTGAGGGTTGTTATGAGTTGGACCCAAGTCGATGGCACCTAACAACAACATATATAGTTTAGAGTCCACTTATAAGAGAAAACCTGTGGTATTTGTCTTTCTGAGTCTGACTTATTTTGCCTAACATTAGGGGTTAGAGCTCAGTAGTAGAGCATTTGACTGTAGACTGGTTCTTCCTTTGAGTGACCCTGGAAGCTTCCTAACTCCTTGGTTTCCCTTTATCCCCTCAGCCCAATTCCCCATCAGAGATCTGACTCCACTTCTTGCTCTATCAACACCGTTTCATTCACATCTCCAGAGGCTCACCTCAGTCTCCTGGCCCTCTTCACAGTTGTCTTGGGTAGAGTATCAGCAAGAAGCCCAAGCTCAACTATCGTCCATGGTATACATTTGGGGCACAGGAAATCCAACCTCTTTGCTTAGTCAGCAGCACAGATCTCTTAAACACGTGCCATTTCTCTTCAGTTGGCTTTATCCCTGTCTAGGTGGTTGCAGGGTAGCTAAGCAGACATTGAGCTGTGAGAGACCCCTTCTCCCCTTCTCTTAAAGTTTGTCTTGGAACCTCCCTCACTTAATTTCAAGAAAGAAAAGAATCACCTTTTATTTTCTCTCCAAATGGAAGAGCAGGAAGCTTCTAGCAGACTCCTGGTGCTATAGGCTAATGTCTGGGACAATGACCTTCTTTTCCATACTCCCAGGCCCCTCAGGTGGGGAGTCATGGGACTTACTATTATTTGGTACTGAGCATCCTCTAAACTTATTAGCTTGATTAATCCTCACATCAACAAAAGATACTTTTTAATAGATGAGAAGCTGAGACATGGAGGTTAAAAGGCATATGAAGGTTAGACAGCTAGTAAGTGGGAAAGCTAGGATTTGGAATTAGACAGTGTGCTTTGGGGCCGTGCTCTTGGGCATGAAGCTTTTTGACATGATGAGGCTGGGGAGAGGGCAAGGGCAGCTGTGGGGTGTGTGAGGGCTGTAGGTAACAGAACTAGATGGCTGTGTCTTAGTAAGTCCACAGGAATGTCTGGCTCCCAGGTTTTCATGTTTCTTTTGAGAATGTGAAGCCCATAAGGACCTGCTCAGTATAGAGTCCTGTTTTGTACTTCTGGGGCAAGAATAACATAATACCTATAGAATCCCTAAAGGTACTTGTCACTTCATGAGTCTTTTTTTTAAATTGCATGTAGCAATATTTTAAGCTAGATCAGCCAGCACTGTGTGACACAAGGAGCCCTTCATTTGAAAGAATGTTCTAGCACTTTTGACATTTGGTTTTCTTCAATGTCTGGTTATGAAGGAGGATTGACTGATTTGTTAATGTCATTTTGTTAATGTTATGGGAGGAATACTCTAAGTAGACATGGCTTATCAATGTGAGGGGCAGAATTGATCAAAGCAAGCTGAAGACATACTAAGGCCAAGAAATCCTCTGTTTTCAGCAAGGTAGAGTGGTACATGCCTGTAATCCCAGCATCTCAGGAGAGTGAGGCAGGAGGATCTTGAGTTTGAAGACAGAGGCAGCATGTGCAACTTAACAAGACTATGTCTCAAAAAGGGGTCTGGGGGTGTACCTGAGTGCATGTGTGAGACCCTGGGTTCAGCACCCCAGCAATACACACACACACACACACACACACACACACACACACACACACACGAGCGCCTCTATTTTTCTTTCAACCACAAACCGGGGCAAAAAATAGTGTTGGGCAATGAAGTTGTAAGTAGCAATAATTTCTTATCTAAGTCTTTGTATTAATCACTTGTGTATTAATAAAGATCTGATGTTGAAAGCTTCTTGCAATTCACATTTGGAGATATCTTTTCTGTTTGCTTTGGTTCTTGGCAGTGGCTGGGTTGTTGAATTCACCACCTTCTGTACTAGTGCTTTACAGAGCAAGTCACACCAGGAAATTTGGTCATTCCCATTTTATTCATTGAATCATGAGGAAGTCAACATCTCCAAAGCTTTGCGGGTTGGATTCTGTTAGAATGAGGTGAGCAGAGGACTATATAGATAAATTTTACTTATTTAAAATTCAACATCAGAGATAATGAAATAAAAATGACTTGAGTTAATTTTTGCCTCATAGGAAAGCACTGTCTCAGAACCTGGCTCACCCAATTCTGCTAATGACTCAGCTTTGAAGGATGCCTCATCCCAGAAAGTGAATCATGTGATAACAGTAAGTTACACCTGTAACAGGGATAGATGACTCTTTGGGCACTGTATGTAGGCCAATGTTTTACCACCTTTCCTGTTTATAATTCCTTACCTTTGTCAGATTAAGTCACTACAAAGGGCTGCACTTTTTTGTTATTGGTTTTGTGACTTTTTTTTTTTTGGTGAGACAAGTTTTCCCTGTGCCACCCAGGCTGGCCAGGAACTCCCTATGTATGTAGCCCAGGCTGGTCTTGAACTCTTGGTCGTCCTCCTTGTGGCTCCCAAGTGCTGGGATTACAAATGTGTGCCACTCACCATGCCCATAAAGAGCTGCAGTCTTTTGGTAAGGACATAGTTACCTGCTTCTCTTGTCCTTAGCTGTTCATTTTGAAGATCAAGTTCTTGAAGTTCTGAAACTATCATACTGAAGAAAAACTCAATGAGTTTCCTTAGATTAAAGGAAAGTACACTTGCAGTTTAGCCTTAAGTGATTCTAATGTTATGATACAACTTCTGTTGAGAAATATAAAACCTTAGGTGGGACATTAGTATTTTCATGACTTGATATGTAGGTTACATGTCTTTTAGTGATGATGTCACAATGGAGACCATGCTCCATTCGTGCTGCTTTTAGTGGTGGTTGATTTATATTAGTGAATTTTCACTATTTAACTGATTTCATTTAGGCAAAATTTTAAGAGTTTTAGTATTAGTCTGTGACACTGTGAGTTTGGGACATAAGTGATCCTTTAGGATCAACTGAACTGCCACACAGCATATTTTTTTTTTTAACATGACCATATTCTTTATTGAATTTCCATGCTCTGAAAATTGCTTTTTAGGGCTCAAGCACAGATATTAATAATGTACATATACATATTATTGTATATATATATATATATATATATATATATATATATATATTCTTTGAATGCATTGTGGTGTTAGTTTATTATACATATCACAAACATATACCAAAAGTTTTAAAAAGATGTAAAGAACATAAGGCAGTTAGGCTCTTTTCTTCTGGCCTACCCTGAGATATGTGCTCTCTACTTGGATTCCTCTGCCAAGGACACTAACATGATTAAACACTATACAGATATGGAAATAAAAACAAAACCAATATCAGCACTCTGAAAAGAACTTTTCTGAGTCTGCATATCCAGGTTTTTGTTGTTTAGGCACAGTTAGGAGACCGTTTCTAATGTGAAATCAATTCTATGTGGCTATCACAGTCCTAAATTTAAAAAGAACTTGCCCAATCATGAGTGGGAATGTAGTTATCCCAAATAACTGGAAAAACATGCAAGTGGATGACATCATTCCATGATTCATCCCATTCTGTGCAGCCGCCTTCTGAATTTGCAGAGTCAGATGTTCACTCAAGAACAAGTGGTGCCTGGAGCTTGGGAAAATGTGACCTGCCCATGATCCCTGAGTTGCATACACTCAAAACTAGGGTTTGGGTAGGGACACATGCATGCCTAAGATGGGAACCTCCTTGCAGGAGGAAATTCTTTGGTCACTCTCTGCAGACCCTGTGCAGCCTCTAATCCACAACCAGATGGAAGGGAGGGCCACATTAGAGTTTTCCTTCATGGTGATTTGAAACCAACCTGAAGATAACTTGTTCAAATGAAGAATGGATAGGATATTTGTTTAAATTAACATTGGGAGCCCAGCACCACAGCACATGCCTATAATCCCAGCTACTCAGAAGGCTGAGACGGAAGGATTGTGAGTTCAAGGCCAAAGGCTACCTGTGTAACTTAGTGAGACCCTGTCTCAAAATAAAAATTAAAAAGGGACTGGCATGTCATTCAGGAATAGAGTTCTTACCTACCATGTGTGAGGCCCTGGGTTCAACCCCTCAATACCACTAAAATAAAAATAAAATAGAGTAAAATGAAATATGAGGTGACATTGAGAGCCAGAGAGGAAAATTGTGTGTGCCTAATATTCTCATTTGCTGAGATGGGCCGGGGCTCCTGGCCGTGGCTTCCGAGAGCTTTTGCCCTTATGCCCAGCAGGAGGACGTGGTCCTGTTGGGAATGCTATTGCTTCTGCTTGGAGATGGCTCTTGTTTATTACCCTTCTGTCACTCCTTAGCTTTACAGGAAGAATTTTAATTTTTTTCTGTGGTTCCATAATTTTTAATATAGCTTAGAAATTTTTACAGTGTTTTTATTTGGTCTTCATAATTTTTCAAGGTAAATAAGTTGTTCATATCTACATTTCATGGACAAAGAAACAAAGATTCACAAGGGTTAAATGACTTCTAATAAGTGCCAAAGGTAGGAGGAGAATCATGATCTTCTGGCTTCTATCCAAAAGAATGCAAAAAATGATAGCAGAGGAAGTATATTTTGTTATAGTTTTAAACATATCCAGATTAACTTTAGTTTTTTTTTAAAATTTAGTTGAGCGGTTTCAACGTTTATATTGTGGTCCTGGAGGTCACTCAGGTGGACTCTCGAAGACCCAACATAAATGCCTTGCCTGCATTTTTATCTCACACTCTACCCTTTCCCAAGTATAATAAATAACCTCAATGTAATTAAACTGACAATTAAAAAATAACAGCTGGGATTTAACTCAGTTGGTAGAGCATTTTCTCTGTGCTCTCTGAGGCCCTGGGTTTGATCCCTAGCACCACAAAAAACAAGAGAAGGATTGGCAGCTCACTCCCGAAATAATCAGCCATCAAAAACCCTATGAGGGTCACTGAATCAGACATGACTCAATGGCACCTAAAAACAACAACACAACAATTAAAAAATAAAGCCTTTGGTGGCACGTTACATTAAGAAGCCCCATTAAATAAAACCCTTGCTTCTTAGTGTTGACTCAGAAATGTGCTCTTCACTGCAGAGGATGTCTATCTCCTTGTGGAGGGACTGCAGGACCTGCTCACCATCCCTCTCACCCCAGGGTGTCACAAAGATAAAATTGGCAGCTTAAGAGACCAGCCAGCTAAGTGAGACATGCCATCCAACAAACACCTTAAATGCTCTTGGATCTTTATTTTTTTTCTTCAATATGTTATCAGGCAGTTTTTATTTGGGGGCAGTGAATGATGTTCCCTCCTGTTTCCTGAGGTTTCTGTATCTCAGCCTGCTTTTGCCTTTGTGTCCTTCTGCTGATTCACATTTTGCCTGTTTTTTTTTTTGTTTTGTTTTGTTTTGTTTGTTGTTTGGTGCGCGGGGTCGGTGTCTAACTCATTGTGACCCTACGTACAATAGGTGAAACACTATTGTCAGTGCTTCCCTGATATTCATACGGTTTTCAATGGCCGATTGATTTTTGGGAGTGGGTTGCTGGATCCTTTTCCCAAACCTACACCACCTGGTATTTCCAATTGGTCTCCCGTCCAAGTACTAACCAGGCCCAACCCTGCTTAGCTTCCAAGATGCCACAGTGCTATGGCTGCAGGCTCTTTTTTTTTTTTGTATCCACTCCTAATTCCCCATCTTCATGCCTTTCTCTTTCCTTGTATTTTCTTTTTTGTTTGTTTCTCTTCTTTTGTTTACAATGTCTGTGACCTTGATTTCCTACAAACACAACGTTATCAGTAACCAGTTAGAGAGACTTATAAGTGATGAGGAAAATTTGAAAGTTTTTTAAAAAGAAATTTCAGCTTTTTCTGCGTGTGTGAGAGTGAAATGTATTTACTGTTGCCACATTATTTCCTTGACTCCAAAATGTGTAATGGAAACACTTTTGTGTGCTGCTCACAGTACCTCTCTTACACAAATGTCCCGAGGCATTGTTGTCCAAGTAACTGCAATTCTCAACCTGATACCTGTGCATAGGTTGTTTGGGCATCTTGTAAGATGGCCTCCTTCTGAAGGTGGCTGCAGAGGAGCAGGCAGCCAGTAGGTGTCACTCTCACCCAGTAGAACCCAAGAACGCTTTCCCCGTGTGTTTTTCTTTATGGTAGTTTGGTTTTTTGAATGAACATTTGAAGAGGCAAAGTTAAGTTCTCAGGTGTTTTATACAAAATATGGGCTGGCTTGAAGAGCAAGATCATCTAATTCTTGTACTGTCCCATACCCAGAGTTTAATACTGGTATTCTCTTGTTAAAAACACTATTGGCTTGGGATGTGATTTCATTATTGTCTGGGCATCTGAACATCATGTAACAAGTGATTCAAATTTTAATTATACTTGAAGGTGATTGATTAATGACAAAGAATAAAACTCCATAGGAGGGTGCCTGTGGATATGAGCAGCAATCTCTCAGCACCTGGAATTTTGGAGTTAGTCATCACCTGTACCAACCACACATCCTCCCACCCCATGTGAGGTTGAGAAAACATGTACAGAAGGGATTTGTTAAAAGGCTCACAGCTGTGAGGGGGGCGATCTGAATGGGGACCAAATCAGGAGCTGAAGTGGCTGGGTCTTCAAGTAAGACTAAATGATGGGCTCCTGGAAGCAGTAACTCCTGATAACTCTCTTGACCTTGGCAGTTCTTGAGAAGCTATGCTTCATTCTCAGCATCGCCTTGTTTGAGGGGGCAAAAGCAACATCAGGCTCTAGGGAGTGGTCAAAATCTGCACATATTTGCACGTGATTATCTTCAGTGTAATCCCCATAGCAACATTGCAAAGTGTCTGCTTGTAGCTGGGTGATAAAGATGATTATGCTAGAAAAGGAAAGAAAATCCTAGGGACAGCTTGATTGAGGGGGCTCGTTGTGCTTGTCAGCTCCTGGGGCGGGGGGGAGGTTCTCCTTAGGCAGACAGAGCAGCAGTGTTTGAGAGGGCATGTGGAGCTTGTTGTTTACATAATCAACTAGAAAGCACTTATCCATCTTGGTCTGTGGTTGGGAACTGACAAGCAAGCCAGAAATCACTCTGCTTTACATTTCTGTAGCTCCTGAAGGTGTTCATAGATGAAAGATACTTTGTCGGCCAATCCCTGCTGTTTTCTATGGGGATCACCAGCCTGAGCTTTAGGCTTCCTGCAAAGCTTCAGGCCAAGGATCAGAAGATAAGGGTAGTTTTCCCAAAGGAAAATGTTTACCAACCTTGGCTGACAAAACCAGGTTTAACAAACATGGAAACAAGCTCAGGGCAAGGCTTCTTGAGTTACTTGTCCTTGATTTTTAAAGTGGTTTGTGAGTGTTAAGTGGTACTAGCAAAGAAAGTAAGTGTCTTTAATAGAAGAAAGTAGGTAGTACCCTGGTCTGTTTGGTTAACAACAATGTGGTAGAAACGGAGGTGCATTGCCAATGTCCTTTTCCAGATAGACCTTGCTGAACAGTGAGAGGAGTGTGGTCACCAGCTAGCTGATAGTTGTCATCTTCTTCTGTGTGTGACTCAACTGCAGGGACACCTGTGCGATGCCTCCCTCTGCCTGAGCAGCCACTCGAGTGACTGGAATGGAGCGGGAGACAGAAGCCCCTCATGCCCACAGGGAGCTCCAGGAGGCTTGGCAGGGGCTTGTTGAGCCTGCACTGGATTCTTCTTTTTCTTTTACCCAATCCATCTTTGTCCCCATCTCTCCATAAGTATCGATCCCAAATCTATCTCAGCATCTGCTTTTAAGAAACCTAACTTGCAAGGACAAACCGACCTCTTTTGCTTTGAAAACAGTGCTGAAAAAAAAAATAGTTGGACTCATATAGTAAATACCTAAGGCCCCTTTTTGCATAAGAGAGGAAATGTTTACTTTTACAAAGTCTCAGGAAGAAAAAAAAAGTTGCCTACAATTAATACTTTACACTAAATACTATATACTAAATACTAATACTAAATACTATAAAACAGGAAGAAAATATTTCTGAATTCTTGATTTACCAGGCTCCAAAAATCATACCCTGAAGGTTTTCAAGTTTAGTCCTTTACAAATAATTGTTCTAAATGTTTCCCTACATTTCTAATTCTCTTTGTGGTTCTATCAACCTTCCTAGTGATTTTCAAAACAAAAGGATTGCCTTGACCTTGTTGAGGATGGGGTCAAGTTTCTCTCCCTTGAGATTTCCTTCAGGGGGGGTTAGAGGAGCAGAAGATGGACAGCAGGGAGGAGGGTACAGGGGGCTCATCTCTAGTATGATAGGCTCTACTCTGTTGCCCTAGCAACTTTGTTTCTAGACCCTGCTGGATCTGTACTTGACCTTTTCATTACCTAATTAAGTATGTTGGGGACAGTTTGGAATCTAATGGATTGGATCAGGAAAGGAAAAATTCTGAAGGAATAAGTGATCTTGTCTTGATAGTACTGCAGAGGTAACGAACAGAGCTGACAAGTCACTGATTCATGGCATTGTTAGGTTCCTTTTTGAGTCCTAAGATTGATCATGTACCAGATGTAACCTAAAAATTTTATATATATATATATATATATATATATATATATATATATATGGTTATATATAATTCATATATTTCATTGCATATCCAATTCATTGCATATATATGTATATATATTGCATACACACACACATATATGTGCAATGAATTGGATTGCATGAAATCTGAAAAGTGTACAATTTAAAAGTTACAGAATTATAACTGAACAATTCGGCCCAAGTCAGATTTAGAACTGGTTTTAATGTGATACTAAGGATTGATATCCTGGATCATACACAGACTGGATTTCGTGTGCATTAGGGCAAAATGACATCTTGTTCTTATCTATATTTCAGGAAGCATTCTTATTAGAACCATCTCCTAGAAGAAAGAAAGTTATATTAAAAAAGGTAGAAACATGAGTCAGTTTTCAGTATTGCAGAGTGATAAAAAGCCAAATATATGAATTCTGGAAAAGTTATTGTGAGTAGACACCTTAAAAAATAAGAAAACATCACTAAGGAGGGTTATCTTCACTTCTGGAATGAACAAATCTTAGTAACATATATGGATAAAGTTCTGTCACAAAAATGTAGCTTAGGTTTTACTCAGTAAGTTGTTAAAGCCATTTGCCTGCTCCTAATATGGTTCTCTTAAATATTTTTCTTCTTTTCTTTTCTTTCTTTTTCCTTTTCTTTCTCTTTTTTGTTTTCTGTTTTTTTTTTTTTTTTTTTTTTTAGACAGGGTCTCAATGTGTAGCCCAGGCTGGCCTGGAACTTGCGAGATAGACCAGGCTGACTTCAAAATTGGGTTGATTCTCCTGCCTTAGCCTCTTGAATGCTGGGATTACAGGCATGTGTGCCCAGAGATTCTCTTAAATTTCATTTGGTGAGTAAAAAGAAAATAAAGTTACAAACTTCTTACAGAGTGAAAGTGATTTTTTTCTCAGTGACGATTCAAACATTCAAAAATATTCTCTTACAATGCTACCAGTGGAACATCCTCAGAACTATACATTTTAAATTCTGATACTTTTGCAATTTTAAAAATAGGCTTAACCTAGGTGATAGTGTCATTTTAGATATACTCACATTGGCAATGCAGATTTCCCGTGCTGGACGTTAGGTTCTCACGCCATCCTGTAAACAACACTGGCCTTAAAATTAGTGGTTCCCACTGTGCATTGCTGGACTCCTTTTTTACATCCCTACTGTGCTAATCAGAGAACATTTAGTCCCTTCTGTCCTGTCTTGAACAAATATTTTCTTTTTCGTTTTCTTATTTTGCTCTCTGACCTTTTAAGAGTTTCTTCTTTTATTCTGCTGTTAGCATTCATCTCTGCTGGTCTTTCCTTTTTTCATTCTATCATTCCTGGGTTTTATGTGCCTGTTTGTGTGGATGTTCCTTTTTTTATTTGATCTACTGGAAAGGGAAAGATTTTTAATACTGGTAACTTAAAAGTGCTGGCAGCACTTTATGGAAACCTTGATTGGACTTAATTCACATTTCAACTGCCAGAATTTTACTTAGGATAAATGCTATTATTCAGCTATATCGTCTCTAAAAGACAGTAGAGCACAGAGGGAAAAGGACAACGCATTTTAGCAGTTATCAAATCACAGAGAAATGTTCTTACTAGATTACCTGGGGATATCCAAGGCAGTTTGGAGAAGATTTTCTTCTCAGTGTTTTTCATTTATTTATGCTTTGAGCATTGATGCTCAGTTTTAAATTCTCATTGAGGATATTCTTATTTTGTCACAAAACTTCAATAAAGTTTCCTAATTTTTTCTTTGATCTATCACCCTAATGTCCAGAGGAGTCTTTCAGAAAACTGTAAAGAGACCCCAGTTTCCTCTGCACTTGTGATTTCTTTTAGAATGTGTTTATCAGATATTTGTGAAAACCCTTTATAGTGGTTAAGTGCAGAGAGAGAATTCCATCCCAGGGCTAAAAGGTACAACATTTTCCTGGTGCTTGATTGTTAGCAATTGAAATATAAGAACTAAACAATGTATGAATATAATCTTTTGGAAAAATGACTCTC
The DNA here is from genome assembly GCA_007922755.1 of Pedetes capensis. Taxonomy (NCBI): domain Eukaryota; kingdom Metazoa; phylum Chordata; class Mammalia; order Rodentia; family Pedetidae; genus Pedetes; species Pedetes capensis. The sequence continues at coordinate 8,138 of VMDO01000912.1, read as the reverse complement.
ACTGGTGCATTGAGTCCACTGGAGTTTAAAGGAAGAGTTCTGAATGCTTTAGAGACCAAATACTTTCTCTTTCCCTCCCTGCAGGTCGGTGGGTTAACTTATTCTATTAGATTTGATTTTGCCACTGCAAGTAGTATGATATATTTTCTGAGGGAACATTCATCTCTCTTCCTTTTATCTATTGTTAAATGAGCCAATTGAAACATCAACATTTTAAATAAATATTTATTTTGCTATATACTGTTTTATTTTGTCACTTCATACATCATGAAGTTTGCTGACAAGGCATCAAACATTTCTTGAAGGCTTATGTATTTTGACTTTTCATTTAGAAATGATTTCAAGTTTATAGAAATTACTTGAATAAGAATACTATAAAGAACAACAGTTAACACTTCACCAGGTTCCTTGTATTATTAACATTTTACTTAGTTTCCCATACCATTTGTGTACTCTTCCCCTATCCCATACATATACACATGCATAATGTGTATATACATATAAGTATATACAGGGAAGCTGTCAATTTCAGTAAACACAGCACTGAGAATTTAATCTAATTTGTATTTCAGCTCTCCATTGTCTCAGTAATATTCATTATAGTTTCTTTTTCCTTCAGCACAAGATGTAGTATAGAAGCAGGTACTGCATTTAATTGTCATGTTTCTTTAATCTCTGGAAGATTTCTGTAGCTTTTCCCTATTTTTTATGGCTTTGATAATTTTGAAGATAGAGTCCTCCACTTAAAAAAAATAGAAGTCCCTTCATTTTGAATGTGTCTGTTATTTCCTCATGATTAGATTCAGGTTATGCATTCCTGGCCAGAATATTACATATGTGGCATTGCATGCTTCTCAGAGGGCCATGCCTGGAGGCACCTGATGCCCATCTGCCCCTCACTGGTGATGTCAGTTTTCTTCACACAGAAGTGTTGTTCTAGTCCTCCAATTGTAAATAATTATTATTTTCCCCCTTGGAAATAATAAGCAGTTGGTGCAGAGATACTTTAAGACCATGCAACTGTCCTGCTCTTCATTAAATTTCCCCCTAAGCTTTGGCACCCATTGATGATTCTTGCCTGAGTCAATCTTAATTGTGCATTCACTTCACACTCCCTCCGTGTTTGCCAGTTGGCATGTGACGTTCCATTATAATCAAGAACCCTCCCTTCTCCTCATGTATGTATGTATGTGTCTTACTGTACTCAGCTACTATAACAAAATGCCTTATACTGAGTAATTTATAAGCAATATAAATTTATTGCTTACAGTTGTGGGTGCCAAGAAGCCCAAGATTAAGAAAGCAGCAGAGTCTATGTCTTATGAGGGCCCTTTCCTCATACATAGTGCGTTGTCTGTCCTCACATGGCAGAAGAGCCAACCAAGCTCCCTCAGGCCTCTTATAAAGGCACTGATCACATTCATCAGGGCAGAGCCTTCACGATCTAATTCCCTCCCAGACTAATACCATCACCCTGGCAGCCAGGTTCCAACGTATGAATTTTGGGGAACATACATGTTTGGATCAAAACAATATGCAGTGTCTGGATGGACTCACAATTCCTATTTCCCCCACTCCAAATCATCACCCTTGTATAGTTCAGTGCTCAGATTATTCTAAATTGGGCCAGGTGGATCCCTTCAGGTGAGCTCTATGTGCCTGTGTCAGATGTCCTTTAATCTTTTGAGCATACCTTTACCTTCTGATATGACAAAAGGTTCCAGGCTTATCTTTTAGTTACCCTTCTCAAGCCTTGCTTTCAGCCACTTCTCCAAGGACCTTCAGTTCCTTTTAGTGGAGAATGATGTTAGAGATCAAGAACTGTGTACAAGTTATGTGCATTGCTCCTCGAATGTGTGTTTGTAAAGAGCTGGGAAATACTTGCATCCACAGAAACTGTAAACATTTATAATGCACCTGTATACATAAGATGCACATATAAATATGCAAATATATATGCATATACACAAACATGTACATAGTTTAGAGACTATGAGTGTATAGCAATACCTCCAATTCCAACTAATCTTTATTGATTGCTGTGTGGATTTTGCTTGATATGACTGCAGCCACCTTGAGTTCTAACTAATTGGTGGGTGGTTTTTCCTGCATAGTCTGCTAGTAAACTATGATAGATAAAAACAGAGTAATATGTTGAGCTTTTCAGTGGTGCCTTGGCTCAAGGATCTGCTGATCTTTGATTTTCTTAAGGTAAAGCAGCTAAGACGACATTTCAGCTAAGACGACATCATTTTTGTCCTATGATTTGGCATTTAGATAGTTTCTAGTATTTTTCAATTATGAACTAATGCCATATTGAATAAACATGTGTATATGTATTTGTGAATTGTTGGAGGGATATCATCAGCATAAATTCCCAGAAGTGAGATTGCTGGGCTTAAGCGTGAATCATAGGCAGTTTTGTTAGATATTGCCCTTTCCCTATACCCTCACCCTACACAGTATACAAGATATACTGTGAAGTTTTTGAATTTTTCCCAATCTGATTAGTGAGGAGTGGTATCTCATTGTAGTTTTAGTTTGTGCACATTATTGTAGTGAAGTTGAGCATCTTTTCATAGCTTAAAAACAATTTTAATCTCATCCTGTAAGTTGTTTTGTGTTTTTTGTCCATATGTCTATAGACTTTTTGGTATTTCCATCTCTCAAATTTTGGAAGCATTTTTAAGTATTAGGAGTATTAGCTTTTTATTTGTGATATATGCAATATTACCCATAGTGTGAATATTTTCTCCTGGTTTGTACTTTGCTCTTTGATTTTGCCTATGTTCTTTTGCCTACAGCCATACCACTGTGGTGTCAGATCCCGTCAGATCTTGGAAGCTAAGCAGGGTTGGGCCTAGTTAGTACTTTGATGAGAGACCGTCTGGGAAGACCAGGTGCTTTAGTCTTGGGTGAAGGACCTGGCAACCCACTCCCAAAAATAATCAGCCACTGAAAACCCTATGAATAGCAGAGAAGCACTGACAATAGTGTTTCTCCTGTTGTACATTTTATCCTATACAGCATAGAGTCACTATGAGTTGGACACCAACCTGATGGCACCTAACAACAATGTTCTTTTATTCTTGCAAACTTTTTGTTAATTTTCATTTAGTTCAACTTATCACTCTGTAATTGCATCTGGATTTTTAGTCACAGAATGACTTTTCCTATTCCCATCTTATAGACGAATATACTTATTTTTCCCACGTGGACTTGTGTAGTTTTATTTTTTACACTCAGGTTTTGGCTTCATTTGGAGTTTGCATATGGTATACGGTACACATTGTATACAGTGTGAGGAATTGACCTGTCTCTTCCCAAATGGCTAACCCATTGTCTATCATAATTTATAAAAAGACCGTCTTTGCTCTAGTGATTTGAGATTCTACCTTTATCATATCCTAGATTTTAAATGTAGTTATAGCATGTCACTTTTTAGGTACCATCTATATAGAAATAGAAGATAGATTAGGTAAGCCCTTGGCATTAAGTTGCCCTTCTGCAAAGGAAGAGTTTTAAAATTGAAATATCATCTAAAGATTTCCATATTATCTTTATTAGAGTGATTGAATTAGATGTGACAGTTATAGCACTACAGTGGTCACACGTTCCTTAGCATCGGTTCTTAAATAGTTGAAATGCAAATACCTAAGGTCTGTCTTCTCGGAAAGTCAGGAGTGAGATCTTGATATTTCATCTACTTGATAAGTGCCAGAGTAAGTATGAGATCAGAGGCCATTTGATGCCTTTTAAATAGCGTGGTCCCAGAGGAAAGAACAATCTATATGAGGTAAATACTCAGTGTAGTAATATGTGGGAAAGGTAGTAGTGAAATTGTTTAGCTATGGTAAAAGGAGACACCAGCTCCTCACCACATACAAAACATGAGGGTTACTCAAACAGAGCTAGAAGTTTATCACTGAAACTATTAGAAGTAAACTCACTTTTGATAACTCTATCATTTAGATGTTATTCTCATTTGCTGTACATGGGCTTTAGTTCTGTGGTTCTTAAGTCTTTTTAGTTTTACATATTGCTTAGTAAACTAAAGATACCAGATGACTTATTTTTGTGATATAGCCTCATTTAGCTCAAAATAGTACAAGGCTACTCTGACTATATGAGGTTAGAAGTTAGGTGAAATAAGAAATATTACTATTGCTTCATACACTGCCTTCTACCATCTGGAAAGTTAGTAATCCTGACATGTTCTTTCAAAACCAGGGACCTAAGTGGTTATGCATGGAAACAATAATTGATACACCTCTCTCAAATTTTGACTTTGAATATCTGTCTATATTGTGAGTTAGAGAGTGTCCATTTTATGAGCCTGATTCACTGGATTTTCTCAATCAGATTTGTTTTCATCTGTCTATTCCTTTGTCTCATAGATAAGAGTCCTTTGTGGTTCTAATCTCTGTTATGCTTGTTGTCTATGAATAAAACTCCAGGCATACAGAATGTACATGTGCACATTTTATTAAAAGATAGTTAAATCTTAGAGCATAGGACTGCACGCCCAGTGTGGCCTTATTGTTCCCACTCTTTGCAGTTTAAAAATTTTATTTCAACCTGGCATTATGCATGAGAATTTTTGTTTTTACTGCAAGCTCTAGCAGTATGAGCAGCCATAGAATAGCTAAACTTGGAGAGGACTTTTGGCAAAGACTTGAATACATGCCCTCAGGCTTTTTCTGGTTCTCATTTGTATTTCATAACACAAAATTAGTAAGGATTTCACTTTGGTGAAATCTGTCTGCTAAATGATGCTTGCAAATAACACGTTCATCTATTAGCATTTGGGATTTTGATTAAACCATTGTGCAAGTAACTTCAATTTAGTGGCTGTTAAAAAGTATAGTTTGAATGGAAAAATGTGTTTTGGCGTGAGTATTTTGAGATTCCTCTCTAGTTTATCAAAATCTATGCAATTTTTAATGTGGCCTTTTAATGTACAGATGAACCCTTCTGATACCAGCACTTATTTATCATCTGGTACATAAATAATGCACATGTCACACATTGTTAAAAATGTTAAAATTGCAGTGACATTCCTAAAATATTTAGCACTGTTTTATTGGCTTATCAACCCTATTTGGATGTATTATTTTAATTTTTTCCATTTTACAGCATAAAATATTTGGCCTACTTTTTTTGTGATTTTATCACACCTTTGTCTATAACAACCTTTTTAAAATTACTCATATCTAATGATGATTTTTGACTTTTCACTCATCTTTTTCCTGATAGCTTTCTTAATTTGAAATCCCTTCTTCCCACTTGTCAACAACCTCTGATTTTGAAGGTACCTCAGATTATCCTGACTAGTCCTTCAGCTTCAGATGAAGACCCTGATCTGGCACCTCAAGATCCATCAGTTTGAGATAGAAGATAAAGCCAGTGGTGATGTAATTACCTGTTCAGATGGCTTGAATGATGCTTTTTACTCTCTCTACTATTCTTCTAAGGGGTTGGGATTTAGCTCAGTTGGTAGAGTGCCACTCTGCAGTCTCTGAGGTCCTGAGTTCGATTTTCAACACCACAAAAACGGGACAAGGACGTGGCAACCCACTCCCGAGGCAATCCCCCAAACAATCAGCCATTAAAAATCCTATAAGGGTCACTATGAGTCGGATACGACTTGACAGCACCTAACAACAACAACAACAACTATTCTTCTAGAAAAACGCTTTTAATATTTTCACTATTTATATTTTAAATATTGTACTTTAATCAACACCTTAGTTGTAATTTAACATTGTAGTGATGTTGTTTTTAACAGAACAAAAGAAATTTCAATTCTGTTTAGATTGTCTTTTATTTATAAATTCTCCCTGAAATGAGTTAAAAATTGTATAATTTAGAATGAAATGATTTTAATAAAATGAAGTTGTAGTTTCCTAATGTTTAGTTTAAGTGTGTATTATAAAAACTCCATAGCCAATGGCACTAAAGTAACCACAGTTGTTTTTGTTCGTTACAATATACTGGAAAAATGCTTAAAACAATTGTATAGATATTTACTTTATTGTTTTGAGTCCTGCAAAACCAATTCTTTGCTTTATGCATGAATGCCTTAGTTCCTGATGTTGTTTTCTTTCCTCTGAAATAAAGTACTCTTTCAATTTACAGAGTGACTTTGTATGTAAGTATGTATGTTTGTTTGGGAGAGACAGCAAATAATACTAATTTATTATATCCAGCTATTTTCTCTAATCTTTATTAATTCATACATGGTATAATAGATATTTACTTCTAGAATACTCTTTCCTCAAGTAAATGCTACCCCTCTTTAACTTATTTTAGGTTAGAATTAAAAAAAAACAGTTTATTTTTCTCAAGCAAGATATCCAGACATTTGGGTAATAAAATTGGCTCAGTGTCTCAAAGATGTCAGGTCTGATGTCTCTGAAATTCTCCTAGCATTTTGCTTGTGGTCACAACATGCCTGTCATCAATCCAGCCATTATACCTACCTTTAAGTTGAAAGAAAAGGAAAAGGCCTATCTTTACCTTATAATTTAAGAAGTAGCTATGAAACTATTCTCAGGAGGTCCTATTATCAGAAAGTAGAAATGTTATAACTTCTATTTGGAAAAATATTCTACTTTTCAAACTGGTAATCTGAAAGGTTACACATTCTATTTTTATTACATTATAATTTAGCATATATTCATTGAAGGACTATTGCCCACTATGTTCTAGACAATGTCTTAAAAGTCAAGACTACAAACATTAGCGAAACATAATTTTTGCTTTTATGTTGCTTCTGGACTCATCAGAGAGAAGGAGAAGAGAAAGGACAACTACAATACAGTACTGAATGAGTGATGAACCATAGACCTTAAAACTTCAGAAGCACAGATTGGGGTGTGAATGCTACATTGTACCTGGAACAGATGAGATTTGGCCTGAGATGTGGAACCTGAAGACAAAATAATTAATAGAAGTGAAGGGAAGGTCTTGAGGTTCTCTTGACATCAGGACCAGCATGTGCATAGGCCTAGGGGTGATGGAATACATGGTTTGCTCAGGAACTACAAGGATTCTGTGTGTCTGGATCATTAGCACAAGAGATAGAAATTTAGGCAAACACTTTATTTAGGACTTTTGTCTTCATCCTACCCTTGGTAATTATGTGATAGCTTTCCGATTTTACATTTTTCTAAATCCTTGAACTTCATTTTGGTTCCACTGTCCTGTTATCTATGGACTAATAAGTCAAAGATTTTTCTTGTAGTTACATTAGTACTCATTAGAAGCTGTAAATTGGCAATTTGATGGCCTAATCTGATCTATGAACATAGGTAGTAGGATATTTTCTTTTTTATCCTATTTGTTGTTGTTGTTGTTGTTAGGTGCCATTGAGTCGGTATCCGACTCATAGCGACCCTCATAGGGTTTTCTTTTTTTTTTTTAATACTTTTTTTTTATTAGAAATTTTTAATGTACATCATAATGTGATTCATTTTGACATGCTTTTCGTTGTGACAATTTTCATATATGCAATTTGATAAGGATTATTCATATAGGTTACCCCTTACCCTCCTCTATGTTTCCCCCCTCCCCCCTTCCTATCTAAGTTTCCCATACAAGTCTTCTCTATCTTTTACTATATAGTATTTTTCTATATGTCCTTGGGTTCCATTTCTGTTTAAGATAGAAACTTTTCCTGTAGTGGTCTTTGTTTCTATCTTGTTAGAACAATTACATGTGATTTTTAGTCCATTTATATTGACCTCATTCTTATCTTCCCTCCCCTCCTTTTAATGTGATCTGACCTTTGAGTAGGATTTTTCCTTCTTGTAACTTTGAGTCAGCTCTCTCATATGAATGAGAACATGTGTTGTTTCTCTTTCTGAGCTTGTGTTCGTTCACTTAAAATAATTTTCTCCAATTCCATCCATTTTGCTGCGAATGACCCTATTTCATGTTTCTTGATTGCTGAATAGTATTCCATTGTGTATATATACCATAGTTTTTTAATCCATTCTTCTGTTGAAGGGCACTTTGGTTGATTCCATATCTTTGCTATTGTGAAAAGCGCTGCATTGAACATGGAGATGCAGGTGTCTCTGTGGTATGATGACTCATCTCCCTTTGGGTAAATTCCCAATAGTGTTATAGCTGGG
>VMDO01000911.1:0-245463 GCA_007922755.1 Pedetes capensis | reverse complement strand
TAAAAAAAAAAAAAAAAAAAAAAAAAGGAAGAAAGGAAAGAAAGAAGAAGAAAAAGAAAAAAAAAGAAAGAAAAAGGAAACAGGTACTAGAGAGTTAAGAATCCTGAGCCTTGCAGGTTTCCTTGACCACACCAAGGAAAGGCCCCATGTCAGGTTTGCACCAGCCCACTGGGGAGATGGATGTGGTGTGTGAGGCCCCCAGCCTGCTTCTGTCCTATCCCAGGGATGACCAGAGAGATGATGGATTGGGGAAGCACAAATTCAGGAGGGGACAGGCGGGTGGACAGCTAACCTATTTAGCTTACATATGTTGGGCCTCGTTCTGCATTATTTAATGTTCGTGGTAATTAGCGCTTTTCATTGTATGGCCTGACGGCCCTGGAAGCTGAGTGTTCCTGAGGCTTGGAGAGGTCACGACAGCCCATCGTCGGCCATGCAGCCAGGACGTGAGTGTGAGACATCTCACTCGAGAGCTCGAGTGCCGACCTCTGCACTCTCCCGACTCTCAAAAATGATAAGATGACAGGTGACACCAAGAGCATAGCCCTCTTTCACCCTTGCAGCCCGAGACCCAGCTCTGACACAGCAGACGGTACCTCAGTTGTCAAGTCTCAGGGTGGGACGGTTGTGTCCTCAGAGGCAGCGGGCGGACGGCCCAGACACGGCATGTGGCTTTGAGCCAGCCCCTTCCTCTCTGTGGGGCTGTGGCTTTCTACCCAGGGTCCCCCACAGCTCTCTTCTGCTCCTTGGAGACCAGCCCTCTGCTTGGCTCCAGGGAGGGCCCCCGGCATCTGTGTGCCCGGCAGCATGTGCTGCTGGGAAAACCTCACAGCCTCTGCTAAGGACACCACCTCACCCCTCCCTGGGCCATGCCGGGCCTTGGCTGGCGGGTCAAGCTCTTGGGCCCAATCTCGAGAGCACCGGATGTCCCTGAGGAGTTACAATCAAGGGGCCGTACAGTGGGAGAGGGTTTGAGAAGGTCACTTTGGACGGAGAACAGATTGGAGGGCGGTTGGGTGGAAGTGGAGAGGACAGGAAGGCAGCTGTCACAGTTGTCTAGGCAGGAGGTGGCCTGAACCACAGAGGCCACCACAGCCACTAGAGTGGAGTCGAGAGATACGTACTGCTGAATGTGGGAGGAGTTTAATGCTCACGGAGCAGCCCTGCAGGGAAACGCTTAGTGTCCGGCTCGCTGCCTGCGAGGCCAGGCTGGGAACCCTTTGCTCCTGCCCAGTGCATTCCTGGAAAGGCCTGGCACAGAGTTCTCTTCCTTGGTGACGGCCCAGAGGCACTGGTGGCCATTCCAACTCTCACCATCGCTGGCCATCCTGCACAGGCGTCCTGCCTGGGCTGATGTGGCCCTTCCCCTAGGCGGTGGCACCCTCCGCTCCCTGCCGCCTGCCTGCACACAGATATGGGTGACTGCAAATCCACCAGGGTCTCCCGGTGGGGCAGGGCTCTGTGGCTGGGGCTGCTCCTCTGTTGGGGAACAGGACTCCCCGCCATGGCGCTGCAGTCCTTGAGGCTGGTGTTGGGTGGTCCCTGAGGGGAGGTGCCAGCCCGCCTGGCCAGGGCCCTTTCTTCCTATATCTCGGAAGCCGGTGTGAGGCTTATGGGAAGATGCTTTGTTTGTTCTCCTGGTTTAGGAGAAAAGGCTGACAAAGTAATTTTTTGAAAGGAGAAGAAAGAGGTCTGAGCAGGACAGCTGTAGGATAGTAGGTTGGGTGGCGGCTCAGCCACTCAGAACTCTGTCCGTGCCTCTGCACACCAGGGCACAGCCCCCACCTGCACTCTGCGGCGTCAGTAGGAGCCCAGGCCACCGTGCAATCTGTCAGGACTCGTGGCCTCTTGTGGAATACAGGTGCCCACGCTGCTGTATGCAGAGCGGCAGTTGCCCTGGTGCCCGGTGTACTGAGACAGGCGATCGTTTTGGCTGACACCGCGGCTGAGCAGGAGCCCTGGGGTGGGCCCTGGCTCAGGGCCTGAGCGTGGGCAGTGCCTCCCTAAGGGCTGGGCTCCCACTGACCAGGCAGCCTGGGCCATGGCCATTCCCTTCTCTCCTCCTGCCTGTCCAGTGTTCCATCCTGGCGTTGCCAGCGCGGCCTTAAGTCTCTGGTGAGAATTTTGTGAGTCCCGGACTTGGAGGTGAGAGGTTTGGTGAGAAGCAGTCTGAGGCTGCACTGCCCGCGGTGGGGGGAGCCGTGAAGTTTCCTGAGGAGCAGAGGAGCCAGAGCTCTGTTGTAGATCAGCCTCTGTGCTGTGGGGAGAGGCTGGCTGAGAGCGGGGACCAGGGGAAGGAGGCTGGTGTGAGGCGCACAGTGTGTGACTGGGTGTGGGTTGTTCATCCTGAAGGATGAGGGACGGTGCCCGTCCCATTCTGCGGGGTTTCGAGCACGGCCCAGCCCTGTGCCTGGCATGAGCCTGGCAGCCGTTTGGTGTACATTGGGTGCCTGTGTTAATTCACCAGTGGCATTGCTGGCATAGCTGGCACATCACATGGATAGGAGACTGGCAAAGCTGGGGTCCTCACAGCACCTGTCCAGGTGAGGTAGATGTCACGAACCCTGGTGGTCCAGGTGGAAACCCACACCTGCATTGCGTCCTGCCCACAATCTAGCTGATGGTGAGGCTCAGACTATGGCTGGGCATGCAGCCTGGGCTCTGCCCACTGCCTCACAGCATTCACTACCTAGGTCCCAGAGAATAAGGTCACCCTGAGGCCTACCCTGCTGCCTGGCCAGGCCAGGCTAGACTCTGATCAGTTGGGTGGACATCTCATGCCTTTGTAGTAAACTGCTTAGGCCTTTCCTCAGCATGGCAGCCTGCTTTGGCCCTAAAAGAGACACAGATCTGTTAGGCAGCATGTGCAAAGGCACTGGGGCAATAGAGTCTGGAATATTTGAGGCACTGAAAGGGGTCCTTTGTGTCTGGGAGTGGGAGAGGGAGTACATAGTGTGTCCAGGAGTGAGAGAGGGAGTGTGCAGTGGGTCACTCTCACCTCTGGTCCCATGCAGCCTCAGAGCTTTGCCTCCAGAGCACTCCTTGATGCTCATGATGGCATGAATAGGACCCCCGGCTGGTCCACTTCACTATTGCCAAACAAGCAACTCTAACTGTCTCTCCCTTCTCTGCCCAGCACCTACACAGAGCCGTACAAGGTCTGTCCCATCTCGGTGACCCCCAGAGAGGACTTCACGTCGGACGAGGAGCAGGGAAGCTCGGAGGAGGAGGACAGTGCTTCGAGGGACTCCAGCCTCACCCACAAGGTAGGACAACTCCCTGGCGAGGGGCTGGGGCGGGGGATGCAGGCATCGGAGAGGCAGAGATGGAGAGACGGCAGGAAAGGATGTTCCGTTCCCTCCCTACGGGGAGGAGGTGGCTGAGGCAGGATGCAAGAGTCCCTGGCTATGCGAGAGGAGGGCACGGCTCCCACAGACACCTCCTCAGGCGGGCAGAGGGAGTGCTCCAGGAGGGCACAGCTCTGCAGATACCTCCTCGGGCTGGAGGGAGTGTGGGGCCTCCCAGGCTTTGTGGATGAAATGCAGCAGAGCTGCCTGATTGGAATCCACACAGATCTGGACTCCGTCGACCTCTGGGCCCTGGGCCTTGGTGGCTTCCGTCTCTGAGAAGTGGGAGTCAGGAGGGTGGGGAGGATTACTGGGTAGAAAGGGGTTTTGCTGACAGAAGCGGAGTTGGGAAGGAGAGCTGGTTTCTCCAGGCCTGCAGCAGCGCCAGCAAGGGGCAGGTTGGCAGGAGCGGCTTCTTGTTGGAGGTGGTGAGTGGGCCATGTGCCAGTGCAGAGTGGTAGCAGTGGCGGTGCCACTGGCTCTCCATCAGCCCTTGTGGGGACCCACGCTTCTGAACTGCTGAGAACCTCTGTCTGTCCTCACCCTGTGGGAGCCAGCTCGGTTTTCCATGCTGGGCAGCTGTGGGAGGCGCGACAGGTGGTGTCCTGGTAATCAAGGATGGCCAGGGCCAGCAGTGTGGACCGCAGGACCCCACTGTGGCCGGGGACAGGCCAGGAAGAGACACTGGCCTGAGTTTACCATGCCAGGCCCCTGGGAGGCCACACAGCCCGTTCCTGACCACGCCCTAGAAGCCTTTCCTGTGCCTGCACCTCCCACTCCTAGCGGAGGTCAGGAGTGTGGGGCTGAGCAGAGGAGACTGCAGTGCACGGAGTTGTTGGGCGGAGGTGCTTGAGTTTTCCCCAAACATCTGGGAAAAGGGTTGCCTTTCATCTGTCTCCACACACTTGGTTCCTTTAAAAAGCCGCTCATCTCTCTGCCGTGTTTTCACAAAGTTACCTGCCAGTCGCTGTGGGAGCCCCAGAGATGAGGCTGCCCCCAGGCCCTTCCCACCCTGCCTCCTCAGCTCCCTTCCTGCTGCTCTGCCCTGCCCACTCTCCCTCCTGGGCCCTGAGCTGTCTCCTTGGTGCGGCCCCTAGTACTTCATGCTCGTCCTTGCCGCTGACTCCTTACAGCAGCCAAAGGCAAAGTGGGCACCTCAGTCCGTGCTTTACAGTCGAGGACGCGGAGGTTCAGAGCGGCTGAGTAACTTGCCCAGGGATGCGCTGCTCGCTGGGGACTCGGGTATGGCTGGCTCCAGTCCAGTGTTGGTTGTTTGTAAGGCAGACCTTGCCTTCCCTCTCCATCCCCACAACCCCCAAGCAGGAATTTGCTGGCTCTTGGAGGAAGGGAGGAGAGCCTTGCATTAGCAGTGCCCATTAGAGGTGATTTGGGCTTTCCTGGGCATCCCTGGGGTCATGTTGTCTGGGAGCCCAGAGAGATAGGTTTCGGGGTCCTCCAAAAGTGGGAACTGGGCCACCTGTGGCTCTTCCTCCAGCTGGGTCACCACTGCCCCCTCGATTCCCATCAGAGGACCACAGCTTCCCCATCTCCAAAAGGGGAGCAAACCCCGGCACGGTGGGGCACACCTGTCATCCCAGTGACTCAGGAAGTGGAGGTAGGAGGCAAGTTTGAGGCTAGGGCCAGCCGGTGTAATTTAGCAAGATCTTGTCTCAAAAAGTAAAAACGGACTGAGGGTGCAGCCCAGTGGTGGAGCACTTGCAAAGTACGTGCGAGGCCCTGGGTTCTACCCCCAACTACTGCAAAAAATAAATAACTAAACAGAATAAAATAAAATGGGGGCACAGATGGATCTTGGAGGGGTAGTTAATCAAGACACCAACGTGAATGCGTTGGCGGGGCGTAGTTACCTGTTGTTTCTGAATCTGCTGGGAGAGGCAGAGGGAGAAGGGGAGGAGAGAGAGTCTGGCCTGCTCAGGACCTCTGTGAAGACACAAAGTCCTTGGGCCCTGGATGGTGGATGCTTGGAGACCAGAGGCAAGGTGGCATGGGACCAAGCAGTCAAACACCGCTCCGCCACTCACAGGCAGAGTGGCGCAGGCATCTTTCTGACCACTGTACTCCTCCATTTCCCTGTCTGTGAACTTGAAACAATAGTAACAGTGGCTGCTTCGGAGTAGCCCTTAGGGTAAATGAGGCCCAGGCTCTGCACAGTAAAAGAACACACAAAGGTCGGAGCTTAGGGACGAGGGGTGCGACTGCGCCAGAGCAGGGAGGCAAACTGACCAAGGTCAGCAGGGACAATGCCAGGGGACACAGCAGAGGCAACTCCTGCTCAGACGGGATTCCTTATGTGTCCAGCAGGGGCCAGCCAGGGTGGGGTCAGGGTCAGAGCCAGGAGCATCCTGTCGTTCTGAGGGCCCTGAGGGACAGGGCGGGCGGGGCTCTTCTCAGAAGGTCAGTTCCCTCTGGGGTGCAGCTACTCATCACCAGTGAGAATGAGCCTCCCCGCCCTTCTGTCCACGCACCTTTCTTCGTGAGGCTTGCACCATATGCCAGAGTTGAAATCATCTTGAAGGTCAGGCATGGTGGCACACACCTATAATCCCAGCACTTGGGAGGCTGAGGCCAGAGAATCACAAGTTTAAGGCCAGCCTGGGGTACATAGTGAGACCCTGTCTCAGAAAACAAAAACAAAAACAAACAAAACATAGAAATCACTTTTAAAACTATGTTTTCATTGTACTAAGCGTGTTCCACCAGATTCTCATTGTAACCCATCAGGTCATTACAGATAGGGGCTAAAGTCTCCTTGGCCCTCCCTCTGAGTCCCTGTGCCCTCAAAGAGCTAACTGTGATATGCAGTTTGGTGTCCATCCTTCCAGAACTTTTCCTCTGTGTCCTCCTTCATAGATCATTCTGAGTGGAAGCAGAGTGTACTGTTCGGAGAATTTTTTTTTTTTTTTTGTAGAAATTGTATCAAACTCTTAGAAACCGGGGTAACTTGGTTGGGTTTTTTCAATAGTATCTTACAGATTTCCCATGCTGTTATATAGAGTGCTGAGTTAAAATTGTTCATTGCTGCATAGCATTCCATCATAGGGACGTGCTAGTGTCTGCATGTCATGCCTGGCGGAGGGACCTTCTTAGTGTTTCTGATTTGTTTGATATTTTCCTAACAGCACCGTGGTGAGTTTGTTCACGTATCTCACACACATGTGAGACTTTCCTGGGGTTAGGGGTGTAGCTCAGTGGCAGATTAGTTACCTATGTATCTAAGCTCTTCCCTAGGGTAGATCCCAGGAGGGTCATTGGGGGTCCCAGTGGGCACAGGCTTCTGCTTGGCTCGGCTGCTGTGTGGCCCTTAGGCAGTTGTCCAGCACACTCCTGGCCACACTCCACGCACATGTTCTCAAGGATTCCAGGCGGAGGCATCTCCCGGCTCCATGGAGCCGGTGGGGGTGGGGCTGGGAGAAGGCTGACTTACCTCTTACCCTTCTGTCCTCCCCTGGGTGGCAGAACCTCATTTCTCTGGAAGGCAAAGGCCCTCGGGTGCCTCAGCCACGTTTTGCAGGCGCGAGAGCAACCTTTTCACCTCCAGCCCGCTCCAAAGAGAAGCAAGTGATTCATAGGAGTGCCACGGGGCCTCAGGGAGCATGTTTGCGGCTGCGGCAGTGAGCCCCACCCTTCCTGGATGTTTAGGGGCAGCCAGGTCAGAAGAGGAGGGGTTTTTGGAGGGAGACAGGAGGCCGAGCCCAGCTGGTCCACCCACGTGTCTGGCCTCTCCCACTTTGCCACCCACAGACACACAAAGGGTGTCAGTGGAGGGAAAGACAGGCAGGGAAGAAGGAAAAGCTAGGATTTAAACATAGCGCTAGCTATGAGGAGACAGTCAGAGGCCGGCTGGCCTCACTGTCCTCCCTGCCCATGCGACTGCTTTTCAGACTAAGGGAAACTTTTCAAGTGAAATACCAGCTCCCCTGAAGCCTGCCTGGAGCCCGCAGGCCCCCCCACCAGTCTCTCCTTCACAGGCCGTGTCTCTCATCTCACGGCCACATTTCCCTGCCCACTCGCCCCTGAGCCCAGCAGCAGTCTGTCCCATCTTCCGGAATGAACCCTTTCTGTCACCATGTCCTTCCTCACAGGTTGTCCCCTACATACCTTCCTCCTGCCCAGGCCGGCTGACCTTGCCCCTGCCCCAAGTGCAAGGGTGCACTTGATTGACCCAGGGCCGTTCCCGTCAGCCCCAGCTCTGGCCTGAGTGAGACACCACTGGGCATGACCTCCGTGCCGCAGGCATGGGAACTCTGGTGCACACACCTGCCCGTTGCTGTGCAGCAGGCGCCCGCTCCTCCCACCCAGGGGGCGGCTCGAAACCTTTGTCACCTTCCTCAGGCTGCAACCTGTGCTTCTCTTTACAAGAACCAGGGCTTCAAACCTGGACCCGGACCTGAACCCCGAACCTGTTCCATTTCAAGCATTTTTTGTGGCGTGTGTGTGATAATACTTACGCATAGGCTTACATCCTGTGTGTAGGTAGCAGGGCTCCAGACTGAACCCACACGTGGACCCTGAAGCTGTTTTGGTTAAAGCACTTTGGAAAATTTTTCTGAACCAAGCTTGAACCCAGCCTGGTGAAAATTGGATCTGGGTTTAGCTTTTCATGTTTTTGTTTGTTTATCATTAACTATTTAGAAATTGAAAAAAAATGAAAAAAATTTATTCATTATCTACACATAGGACTGAAATTTTAAACCAGAACCCAAACCAAACCTGAACCCTCTGAATTGAACCCACCCCCAAACCTGAACCCATTTCTCGTGGGGACGGCCCTGGTCCCTTATTGAACACAGACGCCCTTCCATCTGCATCTCTTCTCTGTGTCTTCACTCAGTTCCTCCCTCTCCCTCCTCTAGTTCGAAAGCAATGCCTTTAATAAATACCTTCCACACACCTGCTGCGTGGCGCCTGCTGGGCACCCTTCGAAGGGCTGACAGTACAGCAGCGTCCGTCAGACCAGGTCCCCATGTAGCCTGGTGCAGTTTTCATTTCTAGGAAGGAGAGGAACCATGCACCAGAAGACTCCAGAGATGGAGTTAGGTGGTGAGAAGTTCTAGAAAACACAGCCAAACAACCGTGATGATAGGGGACAGAGCTCCTGGGTTAGGGGGCTGACATTTAGAGAGGACAGAGAAGGACTTTTTTCCTTTCAGTTATTTAAAAGTCTGGTAAAATACAACATTAACTGTCATAACCATTTTAAGTGCTCAGCTCACTGATGTTAAGCACATCTGTGGTGTGGTACAGCCATTATTACCATCCCTCTCCAAGGCCTTTCTGTCTTCCCAAATTGACCCTCTGCACCCGTTAAATACCACCTTCCCACCCCATTCCCCAGTCGCAAATAACCACTGTCCCACTTTCTTCCTGTCCTCACGAGCTTGTCCTTAGACCTCACATGACTGGAGTCACACAATGTCTGACCTTTCATGACTGGCTTATTTCATTTCACATGGTGTTCCCGAGGTTCATCCATGTGGTAGCACGTATCAGAGTGTCCTTCCTTTTTATGGTTGAATAATATTCCATTGTATGGATGGACCGCATTTTATATATCTGCTCACCCACCAGTGCCTCTTAGGTTGCCTCCACCTTTTGACTGATGTGAATAACGCTGCGTAAACCTGGGTGCACGGATGTCTCTTCAGGACCCCATCTTCAGTTGACTGTATGTCCAGAAATAGGGTTGTTGGATGATATGATGATTCTTTTAAGTTTTTGAAGAACCTTCCTAGAGTTTTCCACAGCAACTGCACATGCAATTCTACAACTGAGAATGCATTTCACATTCTCACCAATAGTGCAGAAGGACTGAGGAAGAAATGTAGGAGCAGATGGCAGAATAGGCTGAGTAGTTGCAGAGCTCCAGGCATGAGCGCTCCAGGCAGAGAGCCTCAGGGCCGACCCGGGAGAGTCCCTCTCCTGGGGGGCGCCCTCTGCCCTTGACTTTGCCGGCACTCGTCTCTGCCGCTTCCCAACCTTCTCAGACTGTCCAGCTCTGTCCCCGTCTGCATCAGCCACCTCCCAAGGCTGGACGCACCACGGCCGCACCCCACACTCTGCATCCTTTGCTGGGCTCCGTTCCAGGCCCTGTGCACCTGCCATTCCCAGGCAGACACCTGCTGAGCTCGTGCTCGTGCTTCCCCCTGCCCTGCAGGGTCCTTCTAGGAAGCCCCATGGCCACTTAGGCACAACTCGTCTCAAACTGAGCTGGGGCTCTTCTGACCCCAGTGTTTTTCTCCTCTTGTGTTTGCCATTCTGCAGGCTGGCGCCATATTTGAAGGATTTGGACCCCTGACACTTTATGTTCTTACTGCTGTGTCTTAAACACAGACCAGACAAAATGTAACCAATACCTGGGCCTTTGACCACGCAGCTTTTTTTGTTTTTGATACTGCTGGGGTTTGAACCCAGAGCATCCCACATGCTAGGCAAGTGCTCCACCACTGAGCTGCACCCCCTAGTCCATTTTAATTTTTTTGATTTTGAGACAGGGTCTCACTAAGTTGCACAGGCTACCTTGGGGCTCGAATTCACGATTCTCCTGCCTCAGCCTTTCGAATCACTGGAATTACAGGCATGCACTACC
Source organism: Pedetes capensis (assembly GCA_007922755.1). Taxonomy (NCBI): domain Eukaryota; kingdom Metazoa; phylum Chordata; class Mammalia; order Rodentia; family Pedetidae; genus Pedetes; species Pedetes capensis. The sequence continues at coordinate 235,509 of VMDO01000911.1, read as the reverse complement.
ACACCTGACTTGCCTAGGCATCTTGAAGGATACAAAAACAGGTGTTGTCTTTCCTTAAATCTACCTCAGGACCTTTGCTCTTGCCGTTTCGTCCACCCAAAGCACTCTTCGTGCCCTCTGCATGGCCTGTCTGTAGGACTCAAACATCATGTCATCAGAGAAGCCCCTCCTGTCTCCCTGCAGGACTCACTTGCAACCTTTCTGTTTATTTCCTTATGTTGGAATTCTGTTCTTTATTCCTCTGCTTTCTTGCATCCAGTTTACCTTTCCCTGTCAGAACAGCCCCAGGAGGGCAAACCTGTCCTATTCACCATTTTGTCCTTGCTGCCTGGCAAATGAAAAAGTATTTAATCAATATCTTAAGGTAAACTAATAAATAGCTGAATACGTTAAACTCAGTCTTTGCACTTAAGCAAGGAAAGCAAACATCAGTGCACAGCAGCTTAATAAGATGGAAATTCACCGTTGGCCCCCTTAACTTCCTCTGCATAAAGAGTGGCAGAGCCAGAGTCAACCTTGCATCTTTAATTCCTCCTGCTTCTCCCTGGCTCCCTGGTTAGCTGCCTAGGAGGCTGCAGTCAGCACAGTAGCACAAGGGCCGTCCAAGGGCAGGGCAAGCAAAGGCCAGGTGCAGATGCTTAGAGCTCAGAGGGGACCGGAAGGCTCAGAGGTTCTGGGAGGCATCCAGGTGTCCCCCCGACCTCGACGGGGGGCTTGGAGGTGAGCAGGCACCCACAGCTTGGTGGGAGGACAGTGAGGATTGCCTGGCCCTGGGAGAGCCCATCCTGCAGCCCAGGGTCTTCCCTGCTCAGTCTTAGGCGTGCCTCTTTCCCCACCTGGCTGAGATTTGGGCCATGAGGACACAGTCACCCCGCTTTCTCCCTCCTGGCTCTCGCAGTCTCCCTGTGGTTTCAGGCTTTCCTAGTCAGGTCCCACATGTGGCTCAGTAGTGCCTACAGCTCAGGAGAGCTTGTTAGAAAGTCAGCATCCCGGCCCTGCCCCAGACTTGCCCAGTCAGGATTGTGCATTACCACGGTTCCCAGTGATCCACAGATGCGCACTAGAGTTTGGGCCCCGGTCTGTGTATCAAGCACCCAGTCTATATTGAGCATAGTCCGTACACTCGGGTCTGGGGGATGCTGGAAAAGAAGCTAATGGGGTCCCCAGCCTTGGGGGAGTTGAATGAAAAGTCTCCTCCCCTGATCATCTTTAAACTTTATGTCTGTGTTGTATGTGCTTTTCTGAAGGTTATGTTGCAATTAAACAAAGGCTGTCCACAGGCTGGAACCGCTATGGGCAGCAGCCAGGGGGGGCTCAGCTGTGTGACCTAAGAAGGGTTCCAGGTATTGATCAGGACAGTGAGGGGCTCCCAGGAGGCAGGGAGGCCTGAGCTGTCCTTGGAGGAGGGTGAGATGCGGTTATGTGGAAAGGAGGGGTGAAGTCCACAGGAGCAGGGTCAGACAGGACGAAGGTGTGCAGTTCAGCCACCATGGGGCTTTTGAAGTCACAGCAGGATCTTCCTCAACTAGAAGGAAAATGGAGATGACAGGAACACGGGCTCTTCCCGACACCCAGCCCTGGGAGCTGCTACTCACATCCACTCTCCGGGATTCCAGAAGGCGGGAAAGGTAGAAGGAGCATTTAGAGACACTTACTTTGTAATTGTGGTGAGAACATTGAACACAAGGCCCACAGATGAATGGATAAGAACACATGGAAGTGTATATTTATGTACACATACTCATGTACACACTCACATGTGGTAGAATGCATGTGCAAAGAGCTGGAGATAGAAAACCAAAAGGGAAGAGCATGCTATTTTTCTGAAGCTTAAGTAAGAATTGAAGAAAAGTTTCAAGCCTTGAATGGTAGTAATGAAGAATTCTGTGGGGAAAATATTAAATAATGGAGGAAACACCAAAAGAAGACGGAAGGAATACAGAGTCATTATACCAAAAAAAAAAAAACAAAACAAAAAAAAAACAATTGGTGGATGACCAGCCATTTCAAGAGGGTGCATATGATCCGGAACCAATGGTACTGAAGGATGAAGTGGAAGCTGTCTTGAAGGAACTAGTGAAACACAAGGCTCCAGGAATTGCTGGAATACCAACAGACACGTTTCAACAAACAGATGCAGTACTAGAGGTGCTCACTTGTTTATGCCAAGAGATTTGGAAGACAGCTGCCTGGCCAACTGACTGGAAGAGATCCATATTTGTACCTATCCCCAAAGAAGAGGATCCAACCAAATGTGAAAACTATTGAACAATATCATTAAGATCATCCAAAAGCAATTGGAGCAGTATATTCATGGGGGAACTGCTGGAAAACCAAGCCAGATTCAGAAGAGGGCATGGAACTAGGAACATCATTACTGATGTCAGATGGATATTAGCTGAAAGCAGAGACTATTAGCAGAAAAGTGTCTATTTATGTTTTATCCACCATGCAAAGGCATTTGACTGTGTGGGTCATAACAAATTATGGATAAACGTTGCGAAGAATGGGAATACCAGAGCACCTAATTGTACTCATCAGGAATCTGTACATGAACCAGGAGGCAGTTGTTCAAATAGAGCAAGGAAACACCTCCTGATTTACAGCTGAGAGAGGTGTGCGTCAGGGCTGTATCCTTTCACCATACCTCTTCAGTCTCTGTGCGGAGCAAATAGTGCGAGAAGCTGGATGTTATGAAGAGTGCTGCCTCATGATTGGAGGAAGACTTGTTAAGAACCTGCACTATGCAGGTGACACAACTCGGCTTGCTGAAAGTGAAGATTTCGAAACATTTACTGATGAAGATCAATGAACACAGCTTTCAGTATGGGTTGTGTCTCAACATCAACAAAACAAAAGTCCTTAGAACTGGGGCAGTATGCAACCCCATGATAAACTGAGAAAAGATTGAGGTTGCCTAAGATTCTGCTTTTCTTGGTTCTACAGCCAACACCCTCTGCCCCGAAGCAGTAGTCAAGAAATCAAAAGAGGCATTGCATTGGAAAAAGCTGTCCCAAGACCCCCTTAAAGTGTTGAAAAGTAGAGATGTTACATTGAAGACGAAGGTGTGCCTGACTCATGCCATGGTATTTTCAGTCACTTCGTATGGTTGTGAAAGCTGGATGTTGAATAAGGGAGACAAGAAAGGAATTGATGCTTTTGAATTATGGTGCTGGAGACAAATATTGAATATACCATGGACTGCCAAAAGACCCCACAGATCTGTCCGAGAAGTGCAATCAGAGTCCTCCTTGGGAGCAAGGATGGCTAGACTGCGTCTTACATATTTTGAACATGTTGTCAGGAGGGACCAGTCCCTGGAGAAGGACATCATATTTGGGAGAGTGGTGGGACAATGAAATAAGGAAAACCCTCAACTTAATGGATTGACACAGTATCTGCAACAATGGGCTTAAACATAAAAACGATTGTGTGCCCGGCACAGAATCAGGGAGTGTTTTGTTGTTGTATATAGGGTTGCTATCAGTTGGACCCAAGTGGATGGCACCTAGCAACAACAACAATGATATTTTTGGTGCTGGGTATGGAACCTGTGGCCTTGTGCACACTAGGCAAGCGCCCTACCACTGAGTTGTTTCCCCAGTCAGACAGACAACCTCAGAAATAGGCTGCACACTTTCTTGGTCCAGACCTCTCGTCCCTCTTAAAACTGATTGAGGGCCTCAAAGGAGTTTCGTTGTGATGAGTCATATCTTGTCAATACTTAACACATTAACAAGTAAACCTGAGAAAAATTTAAGGCATTTATCTTTTAATTCATTAAAAATAGCAAAAAATTTACATATTAACATATGTAATATGTAATGTAAATAGCAGTTCTTAAAAATGAAAAAAACAACCGCCTTTGCTAAAACACACAAGTGAAAACAACTATCCAGAACAGCAGCTGGTTTTTACATTTTTGCAAACAACCTTCGCGTCTGGCTGAGCAGAAAACAGCCGGATTCCCAGGCCACCTCCGCCCTCAGCCATTGGGGTCGTGGTCCTGGGCAGCCTCAGTGAGGACTGTCCAGGTTCCTGCAGATACGTATTTGGGGAAAGGAGAACCCCAGGGGATCTCAGACCACACTTGGGGAGCTGACGCTCTTCAAGGAGGCTAAGCATTCCCATTTTACAACTGGGAAACCCGAGGCACCGAGGCAGAGCGCCAGCCCTCCTGATGCTCTGCGAGACCCTCCGTTTAACCCTGAGGGTCCTTGGAGGAGGGACTGTCCTCCTGACTTGCCCTGGTCCCAGAGTAGCCAAGCTCTGCACCAGCCAGTGTGTCTGGGCCTGGGGAGGAGGCACTGGGCTGGGCCATCTGAGGCAGCTCCGACGGGGAGCCAGCAGCCACCTGAGGTCAGCACCCACAGCCTCCGTCTCAGATGATGGCACAGGGCCTGGCACCCCCGCCCCCACGCTCACGGGAGGAGCCCTGTTCCCAGAAGTCTGTCCCTGGACACTGCCATCAACCGAGGAGTTCATTTCCTGGTTAAATATACATCTGATTAAATGGCCCAGTTGGGCACCGCCCAGGAACAGCTTCTGAGGAGAGCGTCAGGCCCTGTGCTGCCAGGCCACCTCCACTGTCGCTGAACCGCTGGAGCAGGACTGTCCTGGGCGTCCACCAGAGTCCACCTGCCTGGCAGGAGGCACATGCTGCGCGGCCCACACATCCAGGTCCTTCCAGGAGTCTGTCCCCATCAGCGGGGAGATCATAACAGTGGCAACAATGATAACTTTAAGAGTTTAGGGGTGACCGCTCCCATCCATCATCACACCTCATCCTTTTGGGATGGGTTGCACACCCCGTTTTCCAAATGGGCAACCGAGGCATCTGACAGGGGAAGAACAGACATTTCTCACAGTCCACAAGGAGCACAAGTGTCATTGAGTACGGTTGGTCCCCAGTTGATAATGGTTTCACTTAAGGTCTTTTGACTTTGCAATGGGGTTTATCAGGGGTACTGAATAAATTTTGTTTTATTTTGCTTGGTTTTGATTTGAGAAGAGCTCTGGCTATGATGCCCAGTGTGACCCTGAACACCTGGGCTCAAGTGATCCTCCTGCCTCAGCTTCCCAGTGCTGGGACCACAGATGTGCACCACCACCATGTCCGGCTTAAATACTTTTTTTTTTTTTTTTTTTTTGGTGGTACTGGGTGTTGAACCCAGGGCCTCACGCTTGCATGCTTTGCAAGTGCTGGACCAGTGAGCTGCACCCTAAGCCCATTTTTTTTACTTTTTGAGACAGGATCTAGCTAAGTTACGCAGACTGCCTCTGGTCTCAAACTCGCGATCCTCCTGCCTCCACCTCCCAAGCTACTGGGATTACAGGCGTGCGCACTGCGCCCAGCTTTAAATACATTTTTGACTTATACTATTTTCTACTGAGGAGGGGCTTATCAAGATATAACTTCATTGTAAGTTGAACATCTGTACTTATGATGTGCCAGGCACTCTGCCAAGTGCTTGGATGCTAGAACTAGACCACCCAGGTTGGAGTCTTGGCCCTGCCACTTAGAAGGCGAAGGGTAGGATTGACTTGTGCCTCAGTTTCCACATCTGTAAAGTAGAGATAATAATAGCATCTGGATTCATGAAGATATACATGTAAATAACTTCAGAGCCCAAAGCTGGGCATGATGGTGCACATCTGTGGGCACCAGCACTTGGGATGCTGAGGCAGGAGGATCAACGTAAGTTTGAGGCCAGCCTGGTCTACATAGTGAGTTCCAGTAACATAGCAAGGCTGTCTCAAAAAATTAAACCCAAATTGGAACAAAACTTAGAGCCATACTTAGTGGGTACTGGGTATTGGATACATGGTAGCTATTCTCTTATTAAGTACCGTGTTCCCCAACCTTTTTGGCACCAGGAACTGGTTTCAGGGAAGATAGTTTTTCCACAGACAGGGTGGGGTAGTGTCAGGATTATTCATGCAGTGAGGAGCAGCTGTAAATACAGATGAAGCTCAGCTCGCTCACCTGCTCACCTCCTCCTGCGGCCTCATTCCCACAGGCCACGGACCTTCGCCGGTATGTGGCCCAAGGGTGGGGACCCTGATTAAGCAGATATTATTACCCCTGTTTACAGATGAGGCTCAGAGAAGAGACATAACTTGCTCAAGCGCGTAAGGATAGGAAGGAGTGGAGCCCGGGATTTGAACCTGGGTCTTCCGACCCCAGAGCAGGGGCTCCGTGTCATTCCATGTAACACGGGAATCACCAGCCCCTAGAAGATTGAGGTCATCTTGACTGCTGTCCTCGTCTTATGGAGGAAGAAACAGCTTCAGATCCTCTGGCCTCTGTCTTTTCCGTATGAGGTAATTCTCTTTAGGGAAGCTTTGCCGAGGGGCCTCCTAAGCAGTCAGGGCCAGCCCTGGCACAGGGCATTTTCCTTTGTGAGGCCTTTTTCCTAGGCAGGACCCTGGGGCAACTCCAGCATTGTGAGTCCCACCCTAACCTGTGGGTGTAGAGTTGCAGATACAAGTCACGATTCGGTGCCCATGGGAAGGTGGGAGGCCAGGTGAGGGCCAGAGGCTTCCACAGGCCTTGAGACTCTCCCTCCCGCCTGCTGGGTGCTGGGAAGACCCCGCCAGCAGTGAGGCACAGAGCTCTGCTGAGTTCTGCCCTGGTAGGGTGGCCTCAGACTGAAACCTCTAGAACCACTTTATTAGCCAAGTACCTAATGGTGGCAGAGCTGGGGAGGGAACGCATTCATTTAGCACCTTCTGTATGCCAGATGCTGTGTCTGACTTCCTCAGTATGTTGGAATGTCTGCTGACACGTGCTCTGTAGCGGATGTAGGGCCAACACTGGCCTAATGAGAAGTCCAGTGAGGTAAAGCTTGGAGCAGTGGTTCTGAAATGGGGCTCAGGTCTTCCCCCACTCTACGCACTGGGACATTTGGCAGCGCCTAGAGTTCCTTTCCCCATGCATCTGTCAGTTTGTCATGCTGTGGGGGCTTGCGTGTTGCTGTGATGCTGAAAGCTATGCCACTGGTATCTCAGATATCATCAGGGCCACCCAGGGTGGACAGGTTTTCAGCTGAGCCTCCAGACTAAGACAAGCTAGGGAGAAGGACCGGGCAGCCCATCTGCAAAACAATTAGCCATTGAAAACCCCATGAATAGCAGAGAAGCACTGTCAGATATAGTGCCAGAAAATGAGCCCCCCAGGCTGGAAGGCATTGAAAAGACAACTGGGGAAGAGTTGCCTCCTCAAAGTACAGCTGACCTTAATGATGGGAATGGAGTAAAGTCCCTGGGACTTCTAGTTGCTGATGTGGCATGACTCAAAATGAGAAGAAACATAGTGGCTGCAACTGGGGGCTCAAACATAAAAAGATTGTGTGCATGGCAGTGTTGGGTAGTATTTCGTCCTGCTGTACATAGGGTCACTGTGAGTTGTATCTGACTCAATGGCACATAACAACAGAGATATTTTGGGTTGTGACAGCCTGGGGTAGAGTCTGCTACTGTCATGCAGGGGGTAGTGATGCTGTGATTTATCTTCTGATGCACAGGACAGCCCCCATACCACACACCGGTCTGGTCCAAGATGTCAGTGGTGCCAAGGTTGTGAAACCCTGGGGTGGAGAACAACTTTGGGGTTCTTCAGGTTGGGTGATCTTGGACGGCCATGCTGAGGATGTGACCTTCGAGCAGAGACCTGAAAATGTCAGAAAGTAAAAATAAGAACTGAAGGAAGACCTAGCAAGAAGAGGGAGCAGGCTGGATGTGATAGGACATACTTATAATCCCAGCGACTTCAGAGGCTGAGGCAGGAGGATCATGAGTTTGAGGCCAGAGGCAGCCTACATAACTTAGCAAGACTCTGTCTCAAAATACAAAGTAAAAAATGGGCTGGAGGTGCAGCTTAGTGGTAGAGTGTTTGCAAACGATGCCTGAGGCCCTGAGTTCAACACCTAAGTACTGAGGAAAAAAAGTTTGTGTGGAGCCCTGGGTTCAAACTCCTAGTACCTCAAAAAACAAGGGAACAGCAATTGCCAAGGCTCTGAGCCAGGAAGATGAGGTGTGGAATCCGGCTGGCTTTTCTCCCCCACGTTCCAGTTGAAAGGATTGTGGCTCACAGATGGTGGCTTGCAGAAGGTCACACAGTGAAGGCTGTTGAGGGCCAGGGTTTGACTCAGGTCTGCCCAGTTCCAGGGTCCCTGTGCTGTCCTCTGTCTCAGCTGCTGCCAGCAGAGGAGCCCGTCAGCCTTCATTTGGCTTCATTAGTCCCCTACTTGACTCTAGTTTTTTCTTTCCCATTCCATCCCTGGCCCTTGGATCTGTTTCTTGTACCACCTGAACTACAGGATCAAGCAGCACAGTCGCAGGCAGCTTTTCTGTGATGCTCACTGTGCATCTGGCCTCTTCCCGAGCTGGAGACAGGCCCAGGTGTACCTGTGTCCCCATGCAGGTACTCATTTAGTCCTTACGAGGCTTAGATACCCACACTGTCATGCCCATTTTATAGATGAGAAAATTGAGGCACAGAGGTCAAACGTCTTTGCTCAGCTAGTAAGAGTCGGAGGCAGGAAACAGCCTCTCTGCAGGGGCAGGGGCCATGCAGTTGCTCTCCACAGATCGTGAGGCCTTCGTCCCTAGTGTGGCCCACTCACCTGGTGGTCCGTTTCCTCTAGGGTCCTTCCACCCAAGGCTCAGCACAGAAGGGTGTGTATAGCTTGCCTTGTCCACGCATGAGAAACTGGCTTGGCCTCAGAAGGAGGAGGCAGGAGAGCTGGAACCAGAGCCAGGTGGCCTAGCCGAGTGCCCTCTGCCCCGCACAGGCCCCTGTCCCCAGCCACACCTGCACGTTGCCAGCACTGCCGTCTGTTTTGTCTGCCTTTGCACCTCCGGCTCTTGGCCACCAGCTGTGTCTGGCATCTTGCAGGACGGGGTTCCAAGGAGTAGCTGCTGGTGGTGGGGACCCCGGCACCTCGCCTCAGCCCCACCCGTCCTTTCAGGTCATGGACAGAGTCCCAGCAGGTTCCCAGATCCCATACACGCAGAGATGGGGGCTCTGATGCGTTTAGCAGCTTCCCTCGGGAGGTCGGCAGCATGGGGCGGGGCCTTCCACAGCAGAGCGAGTGTCGTCCGCCATCTGGGCACTTGCTCCCTCGCTTGTACATTCTTTCCGTCACAACAAAGAGCTGTGTGCCAAGCACTGGTCATGGCAGAGGGGAAGGTCATGGTCCCTGCCCTCTGGGGGAGAGGTGATAACCCCGCTATGGTAGATGTCACAAGAGGGCAGTGCTCAGAGGCACCCTGTCGTGAGCCACCCGGCTTGGGGACCAGCATAGGCTTTTTCAGGCAGGCAATACTATGGCTAAATCTTTTTTTCTTTCTTTGTGGTTCTGGGATTGGAACCCAGCGCTGTGCCTGTGCCAGGCAAGCACTGTACCGCAGAGCACTTGTAGCTGAGGCCAGCCTGGGACTCATCATCTAACCCAGGCTGGCCTCAAACTTGCTGTCCTCCTGCCTCGGCCTCTCGAGGGCTGGGATTACAGGTGCACACCACTGCGCCCAGCTAAGCCTTAAAGGGTGACAGGGAGGGCGCCAGGCAGAGAAGAGGGAAAGAAACCAAGGGAACGGCATGTGCAAAAGCAAGAAGCAGCAAGAGTTCCCTTGTACAGAGTCCACAGGTTGTTCAGGGGTGGTGGGGCCATGGGCCGGGACACTAAGGCACGTCATTGTGGTCAGGCCATTTGTTGAGCGTTGACTGTGTGCCAGCCCCCAGGCTGGGCGTCCGTTCAGCTTCTGACGTAGCTGCTCTCCACATCCACATGTACGGATGAGGAAACCAAGGCACAGAGGGCCAGTCACTTGCTGATGATCACGCAGGTCATGAGTGGCAGGCAGTGGAGTGAGAAAGTCAGACCTGCCTCAGACAGGGTGCTGGCCCTTTCCGGGGCGGGGGTGCCCCATCTGTAGGCCTTGTGGCCGCCTGCCCTGCTAATTGCTTCATGTCCTTGCAGGTGGAGGGACAGTCCAGAGCCCTTGTCATCGCGCAGGAGCTGCTGTCTTCGGAGAATGCGTGAGTCCCCAGGCAGCCGCCCGTGGCCTTGAGCTTGTAGACAAAAGCTCGCCCCGTCCCCGCTTATCCAGGACGGAGTTAACATAGGCTCAACCCTCTTTCCCTCCTCAGATACGTGCAGACGCTCCAGCACTTACGCCTGGTGAGTTCATCACTTTAATTGTCCCCAACTAATAGCCCTTTCACAAGGCTGCAGTAGAAGTGGCAGAGATCCGCCAGCAGACAGGCGGGTTCCAATAACGGGTGTGGTGGCTGCAGGCGCTCTGCCAGGCCCTTCAAGGAAGGCAGTGTCCCAACCAGCAACCAGCCTGGGGTAGCACAGGCACTCAGGCTGAGGGGCCTGGGAGGCTGTTGGCGGTTTCCTTGGCCTCCTGCTGGGGAGCGCAGGGGAGGACAGATGGGGCGTCGCAGGCTCTGCCGCGTGTGTAAGTTCCTGTGTTTGTCTGCTTTTGTGGTGCTGCAGGTGGAACCCAGGGCCTCGTGTGTGCTGGGCAGGTGCTGTACCCCTGAGCCACACCTCCACCCTTTTTGCATCTCACGTTCAGGTCCTTGTGGAGAAGGCCACGGGTCTGCACCATGACAGAGCAGCTCAGGGCTTTTTTGGTCACCTCAGCTTTGGGGACAGTGAAGTCTGGGCCCGTGGTGAGGGAATCCTGGGGCCTCCGGGGAGGGGAAGCCAGGCCATGGTGGCATTCGCACCTCACAGGATGGGCTGCATAGTCTCCCTTTGTGATCAGCCCCGTTCGGTTCAGTGTGGCTCTTTGAACTCCTGCTGCACGAAGGCGCGTGTGGCGACACCTGGAATGTCAGCACTTAGGAGGCAGAGGCAGGAGGATCACATGTTTGAGGCTGGCTGATGCTACATGGCAAGACCCTTAAAAATCCAAAGAGGAGCTGGGTGCTGGAAAGGCAGAGCACAATGGGCTCCTCCCCAGGAGCTTTGGGGCCAGCCCAGGGGACAGATTTGGGAACAGGGAATCATGCAGAGCACAGGAGGGTGACTGACAGCTGTGGGGAGCCTGAGCGGGCTTCCCTAAGGAGGTGGCTCAGTCCAGGCTGTCACAGGAAGTAGTATGGGAAGAGGGCACAGCAAAGATGTGGGAAGTGAGGGACGTGGTGGGCTCAGCCACCCGGGGCCCCACTGACGGCTCCCTGTTCCTCCAGACCAATCACAGCCTTGCCGCAGTTAAGCATCAGATCCTACACTGCTGCATGCCATCTGCTCGCCACAGCTGTGAATGTCCCCCGTGGGCACTTGATAGGTTGTGATGTGAAGGCTCAGAGGAGGTGACTTAGCCGTGTCACACAGTCTCATGACACTGTCTGCTGTTCTCACGCATGACCCACTCCTCGGTGTAGGGACCGGCTCCAGGTGCCCAGAGCCCTGCACCAGGCCAGGCTCCTGGGAGAATCGAGCCAAGCTCCTCGGCAGCAGCTTCATGATGGTGCCCCACCCCCAGAGGAGCAGAGGGCCACCAGGTCTCGGGAAGAGGACAGAGTTGTCATTGGTTGGTCCACTGAGAACTCTAGTTACTCAGCCCTAAAGCTCTGGGGACTGAAGTGCTCCTGCCCCACCCCTCACACCTGGAAGATCCATCAGCACGGACAAGAAGGGGTGCTCCTCGCTCCCTCCCTCCTGGGCTGGCAGCCGACAGCAGGGCGGGGCGCTTGTGTTTTATGACTTTGTTAAAAGGCTTTAACTGGGAGACTTCCATCTGTGTTTGCTCTGCTTCCTGCCAGTTGAAAAACCGCTTAAGCCACTGGCGATCCATAATAATGTCCTGAGGAGGGAAAGAAGAGGGCCCATAAAAATCACAGCTCCTGAGCTGGTTGCGGGAAATTGTGCTGTGGAGCCGTATTTATCCCATCAGGGACCGTTGGACCTCAGGGCAGGATCCCTTTGCATGGCTCCACATCCCCACGGGGACACAGGCTGGGGCACGTTCTCCACCGCCCCAGCCTCAGGTCCATCCCTGGTTGCTAAGGTCGGCAAGTTCTCAGAATTCCCTCCCCTGGTGCCTCCATGCTGTTGTACAGGGAGGGAGCTATGGCTTCTGGTCTTTGGGCTTGGGGTTCAACCCTGTGCTTGCCACCTGGTCAATGGAGCTAACTTGCGGGTGAGTTTAAGTTCCGGTCATCCAATTGATTCTTAATGGCCAAGATCCTGGTTTCGTAAATCTGTTGACTAGGAATAGATTTTGTATGTTTAAACATTTGTGAATAAAAGCAAAGAAGAACAGAGGATTAAGACAATATGTGGTCCACAGAGATTAAGATATTTATTCACTGGCTCCTGACAGAAAAATTTTCTCACTTCTCACTTGAGGGTTCCTTCCATCCTTCCAGAAATCCAGACTCGAAATCACCATCCACTTCCCTGGCTGTCATTCTCCCACCTGGACAGACAGCCCTTCACTACCCACCGGCCTTTCATCTCTCCATGCACTGAATCCCACATCTGTGCACCATGCACCACCCAGTTTACCCACTGTGCAGTTGACTACATGCCCACCTACCCCTCTCTCCATCCATCCATCCACCCATCCAATTATCCACCTGTGCTTCTACCTTTCCATCTACCCATCCACCCACCCATCCACCCATCTATCCACCCAGCCTTCCATCTTTCCCTCCATCTAACCATCCATCCATCCACTCCATCCATCCACCCATCCAAGTATCCATCTCCCTACTCACCCATCCATTCATTCATCTGTCCATCTGCTCATCTGTCCATTCACCTGTCCATTCACTCATCTATCCATCCATCCATCCACCCCTCCCCCATCCAAGCATCCATCCCCCTACTCACCCATCCATTCATCCATCTATCTATCTACTCATCTGTCCATTCACCCATCCATCCACTCACCCACCCATCCATCCATCCATCCACCCACCCACCCATCCATCCATCCATCCAAGTATCCATCTATCAATCTGTCCATCCATCCATCCATCCATCCATTCATCCATCTACCTGTCCATCCACTCACTCATCTATTCACTTGCTCATCCTTCCCACTTACCCATTCACCCTGGAAACATTATAGGATGTTTTTGGTACCATTGTTTCTGAGACAATCCATGGAGCTCCAAAGATGAGCAAAGCCCAAAACTTGCCTTAGCGTTCGTGTCTCTTTTTGTAAGGAGGATGGAGATGGGGAGGAGAAATCGTTCTTCAAAGTCTTTGTAAACCTAATTCACACCACTGTAGTTTTGTGTAAAATCTACAAAGGACTGAGGGAGGAGAGATTTATTCCACCTTGGGAGTTCAGGAAGTTGTGTAGAGAAGGTGCCATTGTGACACCTTGGAGGGCGTCCACCAGGCCAGGGTGGAGGGTGGCATAGAGGGCAGGTGGTTGGCATGGGCAGCTGCGCAGAGGCGGGAAGGTACATGGTGCAGGTGGGGAAGGTGTATCATTACATATGGTTAACAGTGGGTCTTTTAGAAAGGCAGGTAGGAAGAGTCTGAAATGAAGGTCAAGACCAGACTGAGAAGTACCCACCGTGCCAGGCTAAGGGACTCAAGCTTCCCCTTGCGTGCTTGGTGTTGAGTAGCTTGGTGTTATGGAGGGCTCTGCCCTAGGTCACCTTCAGTCCTTTGTTCTCTCATTGAAACAAATGCCTCTGCTAGCAGAAGCTGAAAATTCCCCCCAGGGGTCCCTCCTTTGGGTGAAGTCTTTGAAGGTCAATTCAGAAGCCAGTCTGCCAGCTGGGAGAGAGAACCTGGGAAGTGGCCACCATCAACACCCCAGGGGAAGTACGACTCCCGGGAGGCCCCAAGGTCCACCACGTCCAACCCTGGGGACCCTCTTCCCTTCCCTGTCCCTTCTTCTCCAGCCCCTGCCCTGGCCCTCGCCATCCTCAAGCACTATACTCTTCCCTCCCCTGGCATGTGCCGCACGGGCTGCTCATTGCTGGCTGCGACTTCTCCTTTGGGACTTGGAGCAGTTGTACAGTAGGTGTCCAAGGATGTGGTGATATGATGTCACCATGTTATCCTCTGCACCAGGAACTCAGTCAGGGCCTGGTTGGGAGCCCCCCTCTTCCTTGCCATGTCTGGGCCCTCAGCTGGAAGATTCCAATTCCAGGGATGACTCAATGGCCCGGGGCTGTGACCTCTGGCAGGTGTCTCCCCTCCTGCACCTGCTGTTGGCTAGGACATTCACCTACGGCCTCTCCCTATAGCCTACACTTCCTCATGGCATAGTGGCTGGGCACCAAGGCTAATTGTCCCCAGAGAGAATGGGAAGAAGTGTGCGGCGTTTTTATGACCTAGGCTTGGAAGTCACGTAGCACCACTTCCACCATCCCCTCTGAGTGGAGACAGCCACGGAAGTCTATCCAAGTTCAAGGGGAGGGAATGTAGTCTGCCATTCAGTGGGAGGAGTATTAAGCTCACATTGCGTCAATGTCATGTGAGTCGGGAAATAGTCTTATCATTTTTGGAAAATCTGACATACTTCAGGAGCCTTTTCTAACAATTCTGTGTCACTTAGGAATCATGTTTGGCTTCTAGTAACAAAAACTCAATTATGGTATCTTAAATAATTTAGGAGTTATTCCCTCATGTGAAATAAATCCAGAAGTAAGGAAGTCCTCGTTCGATTTGGCAGCTCTACAAAGTCACAGAAACCAGGGTTCTTCTCTCTGTCTTTCTGCTGAATCCGTTTCCAGGGTTCCTCATGAACACAGATGGGTGCCACAGCTCTGTCACATTCATGTCCTAAGCAGAAAGAAAGAGAAGGGGGATAGCAAAAATCTGCGCCCTCCAACTGAGTTAGTCCTCTTGAAAATACTTTTTTAAAAGGTTTGCTTAACAACTTTTTCCATCCTTTGGGCTCTCCTACTTTTAGGGGACGCTGGATCATCTGGTAGTCAGCTGGCCAAAGCAAATTCACCTCAGTGGCTCTGGTTCTTGTCTGTTCATTCTGGGACTCAGGCAGAAGGGACAGCAGGTAGCCTGAAAAAGCTCTTTCTGTGATGATGGCAGGAGAAATAGAAATATCAGAGGCTTCTGGGGGTCAGGCCCCTTTCTTCTGTTCATGGTCCATGGGCCACAGTGGGGCAGGGTGCCCTCCTGCTGAGGAGGGTGGAGAGAGGGCTGCACCTCCTCTCCTTTCCTGCTCTTTTGACTTGAGATGGCTTTTCCCTTTCACTAGGTCCAAGATGCTTTTTCTTTTTTTTTTTTGTGGTACTGGGGGTTGAACCCAGGGCCTCGCACCTGCATGCTCTGCAAGTTCTGGACCACTGAGCTGCACCTCCAGCCCATTTTTTTACTTTTTTTGAGACAGGGTCTCACTAAGTTACACAGACTACCTCTGGTCTCCAACTTGCGATCCTCTTGCCTCCGCCTCCCAAGCCACTGGGATTACAGGCGTGCGCCATGGCGCCTGGCATGGTCCAAGATGCTTTCTAATTCTCCTTAGCCCCACAGGTGGTTTCAAATGGTGCTGTTCAGTTTCCACCCGTTTCCCAGGTCTCCCATTCTGATTCTCCTTCCCCTGCTACTGCTGATTCCGCCATGGTGGGAAAATGGACCTCGCATGGTCCCGGCCCTTGGGAATTCATTGGGACTTGTCTTAGAGCCTAGCATGTGGGCCGGTGTGGCCCGGTGACTGTTGGGGTGTGTGTGGACGGAGCAAGTCCTGTGTCCTCCTTGGGTCAGGCTGGCTGGCGATGTGGCTGCAGTCCTGGGCATCCTGTGGTCAGGGAGAGCAGGGTGTTGAAGGCTCAGCTGTTTTTGCTGGGCTGTCTGTCCCTCCATCTGGTCTGTTTTTGTTTTGTGTCTCTTGGGGCTGGTTTGGGGCTCCAGCACTGCCTGCCTCCCTCACTAAACTCTGAACTCCTCCAGAGGAGCCAAACCCTTTCCTGTTCCCCGTGGCCAGGGGTGCCTGGTACACAGTTGGTGCTCAGTATGTACCCGATGACTGGGTGATAGCAGGCCTAGTCCTCCCAACAGCCTTATCACTTCTGCAGTCAAGCAATTTCTGGGCGCCTCCTGCATGCCAGGTGCTGTGAGCCACGGAGAGGCTTGGGGCCCCTGCCTTGTGGAACTGGCAGCTTGAGAGGGAGGCAGGCGTGGGAGGGAACCCCACGGGCACAGGGTGGGGCCACACCACTGCACTCGGTCCAGGTTTGCGGGGCTCAGGAAAACAAGTCTGATGGCAAGATAAGGAATGCTTCTGCCTGACGTAGTGGTCAGCTCATGCAAAGGCCCAGGGGCCAGTTAGAATGAGTATGTTTGGGTTGGGAAGAGAGAAGAATTCAGCCTACTGGAGTGTGTTGTGAGCGAGATGGAGGTCCTTGAGTGCCAAGGCAGGAGGCAAGGCCCAGGGCAGGGAGTGCCTTCCCGCCATGCTGGGCCATGGCTTGAGCCTCAGAGTGTCCTTGGGCAGCCGTTGGAATAGCAGGCAGAGTTGAGGACTGTGTGCTCAGCGACTGGTGTGGGGCGCAGGCCGGCTGACCCCAGGTTCCTGGCTGCCAGCTCACTGGGTCTTGCTGAGAGCAGGCACCAGAGGGTGTTGGGCTAAGAACAGGTGATGGTGACAGAGCTGGGTCCCATCGTGGGGTCAGGGCTCGGGAAGCAGGCATGCAGGCTGAGGAAGTCCGAGCACAGGCAGGTACTGGAAGTGCCCTGCAGCCATGAGGGGAGAAATCCTAACAGGCCCAGGAGTGGGCAGGCCTCCCAGGAATGACTTAGGGTAAGGCAGAGCTGGAGGGAGGACCTGGGGTGCGGCTGGGGCTGGAGGTGTGGATGGAGGGGCTGAGGGCCATGGGAGGGTTGAGGAAGGGCTCCTGACCCCTTCTCCCGCGCCTGGCCGTGGAAACAGAGCTGGGCCTCTCTGACCCCCAGGGCAGGAAGGCACCCCCTTTAAAAGCCTGGGCTCATCTCTGGTTTGAGTTGCATTTGGCTGTGGCTCTCCCTGAAGCAGGCAGGGCAAACGCAGGGCACGAGAGCTTGGCTGCGGGCTGCCAGCTAGTGGGTGAGTTTGCTTTGCTGGTCAGTGTGCTGTCTGGGCCGCCGGCTCCTCTCTGCCCTCCCCAGCCAGGACCTGCTCCTCACAGTAGTCAGTGCCAACCATGCCAGGTGCCATGCTGCCAGGTGCCATGGGGCAGTGGAGAGGTGAGGCAGTGAGCATGTGCTGAGCTCCTACTGCATGCTGGCCCTTTATACATGTTGTCTCACTTAAGTGCACATGGTACAAACTCAGTAAATCTCAGGGGGTTGGACAGGTCCAATCACTGAGTCTCAGACAAGGGGAGTAACTTGCTCAGCTTGCACAGCCAGGGTGTAGTAGTTGCCAGGGCTTTCTGACTCCAGAAACCACGAAGGGAAGGAAGCAAACAGGTGTGCAACCGTCCAGCAAAGGGGACAGAGCCCTAGGAAGGGGGTCGGCATGAGCTGCAGGAATGAAGTCAAGGAAAGCTTCCTGGAAGAGGAGGTGCTAAGATGGGCGTTCATGGTCATAAAACAGGAACAGGCCTTCGGGTGACTCACAGCCACTCCTGCAAGGGGAGGGTTTGGGGTGTGGGGCACACAGGAAGTTCCTGGAGAGCCCAAATGACATGTGCCAGGCGCGTCCAAGGGAGGCCTGGGGCTCTGGCAGGGCGGGTATGTTTAGGGCAGGAGGCTCTGAGGCCGGCGGTAGTGGGGAGTGCTGAGGACCAGTGGTCAGCCTCCTGTGGCAAGGAAGTCGAGTGGCCCAGGAGGACCCCTGTGTTCCTCGGGGACAGGGATCCTGCCTGTCTTGTCCTTGTCTTTGTGCTCCCACGAGGCAGAGCACGTGGAAGTGATTTCGGTTGAGCGGGAAGCCCCCTTTCTGTTCTCTAGGGCTGCTGGGTTCTCTGGGGCAGGAGGAGCCCATCAGTCTCCAGGCCTCAGGGGGAGGCCAGGCTTGCTCCCCCCAGAGGTGGAGCTGGGGCCAGCTGGGCTCGCAGATGAGGAGGATGAGGAGGGCTTTCCTTCCTGCCCAATCTCTTCCTCCTGAAGCCCCCACCCCAGGCAGTGGTTGGCTCAGAGAGCAGACGAGGCCAGGGTTCGGGCCCTGCCTCCACCTCCCTGAACCCTGGGTCTCACAGAGCACACAGACAGAAATGTCCCTGTGGTTCCCAGAGTGCGGTCTCTGCACCTGCCTCGGCGACCTGGGAACTGGGTTGAGCTCAGCAGTCTGGGGACCGCGCCACCAGGGACTGATCAGGAGGTGGCCGACGTGCTGGGCCAGCTCCCCGGAGCCGGGGACACCAGACCTGGGGCTTTGCCCCAGTTCTGAGGGCACGAGGGGCCACCAAGGGTTTGGAAGAGAGGCAGGAACGAGGGGAGCCAGCATTTGGTCTCCCTCCTCTGGGGCCTCAGAACCATTTTCATTTAAGGGAAAAAAATACACACACACACACACACACACACACACATGTTCTGAGGATGCAGCTCAAGTGTGTGGAGAGACGTGTGACCGCCGTCTGAACAGAGCACTTCTCCCATCCCAGAAGCTTCCTCACACCCCCCACCGTGTGTCCCTATCCCTTTCGATTGCCAGGGGTGATACCCTCTTTCCTGTGACTTCTTCCGGGTGGCACAGTGTCTGAGAGCTCATCCAGGTCGCCCATATGTGGACGCCAATGTCTGGTGTGGGGATGTTCCATGGACGCGTGGGGATGGGGTGGGTGCCAGCCTGTTCTTGGAAAGCTGCTATGGATGTTCTTACAGGTTGTGTCTTTCGGGGACATACACAGTCCTTTCTCCTCGTATTTCCCTAGGAGTGGAGTCCAGGGGTCATAGAGAAGCATGGATTTCGCCTTCTTAGAAACTGCCAGATGGGAGAAGGATGGATGTGGCAATCCACTCCTGAGGCAATCCTGAAACAATCAGCCATGAAAACCCTATAAGGGTCGCTATGAGTTGGGCGCGACTCGACAGCACTTCCAACCAACCAACTAACGGAGAAACTGCCAGATAGGTTCACAAACAGGGTGAAGCCAGGTGTCCTCGGCCTTCCGTGTGAGAACGCTTACTCTGCATGCTTGCGGGCACTGTGGGGTTGGCTGTCCCATTTTCTCACCAGCATTCTCTTGGTTGTGTTGTGGTTTCTCTATCTGGTTTCAATTTGCATTTCCCTGATGTTTAATAAAATTAAGTATCTTTCCCTCCATTTATTAGTTATTTGGAAATCCTTTTTTGAAAAGTGACTTTCACTTATTTTTAAATTGGGATGTCTGTGTTTTTCTTACTGACTTATTGGAGTTCTTTGTTGTTGTTGTTAGGTGACGTCGAGTCAGTGTCCAACTCAGCCACCCTGTGTACAACAGGCGAAACAGGATTGTTAGTGTTTCTCTGCTATTCAGAGGGTTTTGGATGGCTGATTTGTTTTTTGGGAGTGGGTTGCCGGGTCCTTCTCCCAAGCCTACAGCACCTGGTGTTCCCAGGTGGTCTCCCATCCAAGTACTAACCAGGCCCGACCCTGCTTAGCTTCTGAGATCTGACAGATCAGATGTCACAGTGCTACGGCTTCAGGTATTGGAGTTCTTTAGATGGATACAAACCTATTTTCAGATATGGATATTGAGACTACTCTCCACATCTGCACCTTCCCTATTCACTTAAAAAAAAACAGTTTTATTGAGATATAAATCTCATACCATATGATCCAGGCATTTAAAGTCACATCTATCACAGAACATTCTCATCACCCAAGAAGAAATCATTAACCCCTGACTGTTGCTTTCTGTGCCCTCCCCTACCTCTCAGCCACAGGCAGCCACCAGTCTAATTTGTATTTCTGTAAATATGCCCATTCCGGACATTTCATTTAAATACAGTCATACAATTTGTGGTCTTTTGAACTGACTTCTTTCGAGTAGCATCCTGTTTCCAGGGGTCATCCATCTTGTGCCATGTGTCAGTACTTAATTCATTTGGGGGCTGAGTAATAGTCCTTAATGGATAAATTCATTTTTGGATTGAGTAATAGTCCTTTGTATATACTACAATTTTTTTTTTCTTTTTTTGGCGGTACTGGGAGCTTGAAGCCAGGGCCTTATGCATACTAGGCAAGTGCTGCACCACTGAGCTGTAACCCCACTTTTTATCTGTTATCTTGAGACAGGGTCTTGCTAAGGTACAGGCTGCCTTTGGCCTCGAATTTGCCATCCTCCTGCCTTTGCCTCTGAAGTCGCTGAGATCACAGGCGTGCACCATCACACCCGGCCTCACAGTTTCTTTGTCCATTTATCTGTGGGTGGATATTTGGATTACTCGGTTTCTGAGACAATGAAAATTCTACAATGAGCGTTCATATACGAATTCTTAGGTGAAAGCATGTTTTCAGCTCTCTTGGATTTCCACTTAGTAGTACAGTTGCTGGATTGTCTTGTAACTTGTTCATCTTGTTCATTCTAGCCATCCTTGTGGGAGTGGACTAGTATCCTATCCTGTCTTTGATTTTTCATTTCCTTAACAACTAATGATGTGGAGTGTATTTCCGTGTGCCCCTTGGTCATTTGTATAGCATCTTTGAAAGATGTCTTTACCCTTTTTTCTCTTTTGGGCTGAGTTGTTTGTCCTTTTCTTGTAATTCTATAAACAAGTCCATTTTCAGACATACGGTTTCCAAATACTTTCTCCCACTCTATAGGTTACTTTTGCAGTATCTCTTCTAAATTCTATTTGCTATTTATTTACCAGTTCTAGGGATGTAACCCAGGGCCTCACTTATGCTCTGCCACTAAGCTACAGCCCCAGCCTTCTGCTGTCTGTTGAAGCACAAGAGTTTTTTAATTTTGACGAAGTCCACTTTATCTGTTTTCTCTTTGGTTGCTTGGTGTCATATCTTGGTGTCATATCTAAGAAAGCTTTGCCTGGCTCAAATCACAAAGATGGACTACTGTATTTTCTTTAAGACTTTCATAGTTTTACATTGAAGTCTTTTACCTATTTGGAGTTAGTTTTTGTATATGGTATTCTTTTATATGTGGCTGTCCAGTTGCCCAGCCCCATCTGTGGCAATGACTCTTCTTTCCCAGGGAATTTTCTTGTCCCCCTTGTTGAAAATCACTTGACTGTAGATGCAAGGGTGAGTTTCTGGATCTGCTGTTCTGTTCTGTTGAACTGTGTTTGTCTCCTTACACCTGTTCCACACAGTCTGGATTTCTGCAGCTTCATAGTGACTTTGGAAGTCAAGATGCCTTAGCGTCCTAACTTTGTTATTTTCTTTCTTCAAGATGGTTTTAACTGTCCTAGGTCTCTTGCATTTCCGTGGGAGGTTTAGGAACAGCTTGCCATTTTCTGAAAACAAAACAAAACAAAAAGGCACCTGGGATTTTATATAGGTTGAGACAAATCTGTATGTCAGCTTGGGGCATACTGACCTTTTCCTGACATTAAGTCATGAATGTGGGATGTCTGTCCTTTTTATTTAGGTCTTTGTGAATTTTTTCAGTGGTGCTTTTCATTTTTGGAGTTCAGATTTGGGGCCTTTTTTAAATTTATTCTGTGAAGCATTTTAATCCTTTTTTAATCTCATTCACTTTTTAATGATTTTCTTACCTTTTTATTTAAAATTAATTTCTATTTACAGAACAGTTACAAGAATAGTATTAGTACAGAGAACAACCAAAATTCTTTTTACCCTTATACATCTTTTTATTTTTTCTCTCCGTGCTGGGGATTGCACTCTGTACATGCTAGGCAGGTGTTCTACCACTGCGCTGCAGCCCCAGCCCCTTTTTCACTTTTTATTTTGAGATAGGGTCTCACTAAGTTGCATAGGCTGTCCCGGCCTCAAACCTGCGATCCCCCCACTCTGGTGCTGCTGAGATGACAGGTGTGTGCCGCAGCACCCAGCTCCTTGCGTGTCTTTTAATGTGAAGTCTGAGTTATAACTTGTCTGCATGCTTAGTAGTTCTACACTGTCCATTTAAGTCTTTGCCGGTCCCACAGTGGAGTCCTTTCAAGGTGCCCTCTGGTGACTGGTGTAGTGAAGTCCCGTCCCTGGGACAGCCCATGGCCTGCTGAGATCCTGAGACACACTGGTGACATAGCCGGTCAGAGCCAAGGTCGGTGTGAGTTTGGCTCCTTGGAGTCCCAGAGACTCCGCTTGACTCTTGGCAGCAACATCAGTGGTTTGAGCACTCACAGGACATCCTGGCCACCTACCAACCATCCAGCCTAGAAACTTTGTAGAGTTTGGAGAAGGGGCAGAGGACGAGGGCGCTGGCCCCTGACATAAGGTCCCCACTTCCTCTGCCAGCAAGCCAGTGCTTATTCTTGAGAGCATTGCAAGTTATGGGGGACCCAGATGAGCCCCCAAAGGAGAGAGGCAGCCTCGTGCTCGGACCCATCCACCAGGTGCCCTGAGGCTTCCAGGGTTGGGCAGAGACCCTGGTTGGGTTCTGGAGACCTCACAGCCAGCCTCCTCCTTGACCTGAGGCAGGTTGCTTCTGTGTGGGTACTGTGGCAGCCTGGGCTCTGGTGTCACTGTCTCGGTGGCCCTGGGTAAATTAAACTGTCTAGGCCTCCTTATGTGCAACGGAACACTCCCCGACACTGTCCCACCTTAGTGCTTCTCTGCTGTCCAAAGGGTTTTCAGTGGTTGATGGTTTGGGAAGTGGGCTGCCACATCCTTTTGTTTCTACAGTGCTGGGGATCAAAATCTGGGCCTCGGAGAGTGCAGAGCATCACTCTACCAACTAAGCTAAACCCCAGCATGGTGTGAGGATCACAGGAGAAAAGTGTTTAGCCCACGTGGCTAATGGGGAGGCCTCATTCAGTACGTGTCAACCCTAGCTATTTGTTGGGCACCTTCCGTGGCGTGCGTAAACACTGTGAAGAGGGTATTTGTATCCCCATCTGACAGCAGCGGAAATGAAGGTTGTGAGAGATGCAGGTTGCCCAAGGTCACAGAGGCGCTTCTCTGCTTCTCTGGTAGACCAGAGTTTGTGGGTTGTTGCCAGGCTTTGACTTGGGAAGGAAGCCGTGTGAGGCTGGGAGTGGCTCCACAGGTAGCTACAGAAGTGCAGCATGCTGTAGAGTGGGCTCTGCCTGACCCCCCAGCATTGTCCTGTTCAGTGTGTTTGGGGTCCTCTGTCAACCAGCTCTCCAGCGACAGGGCTCATCACCCTCTTTGGGACACAGGGACTCCTCTCCTCTCCTCTCCTATTTTCTTCTTTTTTTTCCCCCTCCCTCTCACCTGCTCTTCCTCCCTTTCTCCTGTCTCTCTCTGTCTCTCTCTCTCTCTGTCTCTGTCTCTCTCTCCCTTCCCTCCTTCCCCTTTTCCTTCCTCCCTCCCTCCCTTCCTTCTCTTTCTCTCTCTTTCTTTCTTTCTCCCTCCCCTTCCATCCCCCTCCCTCCTCTCTCCTTCCTCCCTTCCTAACTTCCTTCCTTCCTCCCTTCCTTCCTTCCTAACTTATTTACTTACTTCTTCCTCCTCTGGGATGCCAATGGTCAGAGACTGCATCCTAAGCATGGAGACTCAGAGACAGAGGTTGGGGGGTGGTCCTCTGGCCCCTGGCCAGCAAGGAAACCCCCACCCCAGAGTCCGAACAACCTCAGCATCCCCAAGGCAGCTAAAGAGAAGGGAGAAGGAAGCCTTCACCACCTCCTCCCGGGCTGTCCTGCTGGGCTCTTCCTTCTCCCTCGGGGAGCTCATGCAGGCAGAGAGTGGGTTAACCAGGGCGGCTCAAGCATGCAGCCCTCCTTCCCTCCAGCCCAGAGAACCCTGCCATTAGTTCAGGGCCAAACCCCTTCCTGATGGAGCTGCAGGTCCCCCGAGACCTTGAGACCTCCCACGGCTCAGGCCTGGGGGCCGTCCGCCTCACTCCAGGGCTGCTCAGTGCCCTCCTGTGCACCCCGAGGGAGCTGGGTGGGCTGCCCTCTGTCCCCACAGAGAAGGTTCCTCAAGAGGAGGTTGGCAAAGACAGGATGAGGTATTCAGGAGGCAGAGATCCTGGTCAGCTCTGCATCAGCGCTGCCAGCTGATCCGCAATGGCCTCTGGGCAGGTGTCTCAGGGCAGCATGGGGGGCGGTGCCCATCTTCCCGCCATGTCCTCTGTCTTCCTTTCTCTCCCCGCCCTCCTTTGGCCTCTCCTCTCCACTGGCTGTTGCCGGTTCTCTTTTCTCCCCCTTCCCTCTCTCCGCCCTCCATCCCACCTCTCTGCCCCTTTGCCTACCTCTCCCGGCCCTGCGACTCCTCCCTCCTGTCCTGCGCCCCTAGCCTGGGAGGAGAGAAGAGCAAGGGGCCTCCTGCAGGATGGGGAGCCCTCCTCCCAGGTGCTTCCTGCCGCCCCCCCCCCCCCCCCGGGGTGATTGTTCAGCAGGGGAATGAGCCGGCTTGTCCCATAGTGAGCTCCCCACAGGGAGGCGGTCAGGGGAGGCAGACTGATCTCTCCCCAGGGTCCTGACAGTGACTTGACCTTTCGGATCTGGGCCGAACCATGTGAGCTCCGTTTTCCCATGTGCACTGTTCCAAAACTCAAGGTGGCTTCGGGATCCTCTGCATATCTAAACCATGGCCTGAGCCTCGTGTAGAATGGGGTGTTTGAATGTAATATGATTTTCCAGCAAAAAGTCTTACATTCTTATTTATTTATTTAGCGACAGGGTCTTGCTTTGTTTTCCTGGCTGGCCTCAAACTCGCTATACTCCTGCCTCAGCCTCCTGAGTGCTGTGATTATAGACATGCACCACTGTGCCTGATTATAGCTTACGTTCTCTATAATTTTAATACTTACTGAATTTAGTTCAATTTTAGAAGTAAATTAATCATGATTGAGAAATTTTATAGAAGAGAAACGATAGAAAAAATTTACCCCTAATTCCCTACCATAGATATACCAGCAAGCACTCATTTTTTGTTTTTGTTTTTTTGTTTTTGTTTTTCCCCCCAGTACTAGGAGTTGAACCCAGGGCCTCACTCATGCTAGGCAACTGCACTACCACTGAGCTGCACCCTCAGCCACTCCTTTATTTTTCCTTTTGACACAGTCTTGCAAAGTTGCACAGGCTCCTCTGGCCTTGAACTTGCAATCCTGCTGCCTCAGCCTCCCGAGTCTCTGGAATCACAGGTGTGCGCCACTGCACCCAGCTAACCTCCATTGACTTGTCACACAATTAAACATGTCTGTGTACCTCCTTGACTGTGTAGCACTCATGTGAATATTTTTAGAGTCACCAGCCTTTTCACTTTTAGCGATTGCTTAAATCACCACTGAGTACCTGCCTTGAAAAAAAAATTTTGTGTTTGGTGCTGGGAATGGAACCCCAGGGCCTTTGCATGCCAAGCAAGCACTCTATCTCTGAGTCGCACTGCCAGGTCACCTGTAATTTCTTTATTTTGTTTGTTTGGAAATAATACAGCATATGAACCTCTTCACAGATGGATAGTTAGAAAGCAAGAACTTTATGTTTTTTCTTTCTTTTGGTACTGGAGGGCGGGGGCTGAACCCAGGGCCTCGAGCATACTTTGCACATGTAGTACCACTGAGCTGCATCCCAGCCCCTTTTTAATTTTTATCTTGAGACAGTCTTACTAAGTTACACAGGCTGCCTCTAGCCTGAGAACCTGCAATCCTCCTGCCTCTGCCTCCTGAGTCTCCGGGATGACAGGCGTGTGCCACCAAGCCCAGCCAGAACTTTACATTTCTTTAGAGAAAGAATTACCCAGTTTCTCACCCATCTTGTATAAGAAGTGTGCTCACTCAGAGTTACTGTGAGCAGAGAAGGGACAGGCGGGTGTCAGACCCTGCTCCATGTGGGACCTGAGCAGGGCGCTCTGTGGGCATTGCTAGGGCAGCCCTGTTGACCGCTAGGCAGCACCTGGCCTTCCTGCTCTGCAGGCAAGAGCGTGGGGTCCAGTGACACTAGCCTGAGGTCCCGCAGCTGTCATTGAATGGCCAGAGCTCAGAGGCTGCCAGGACCTGCCGAGGAGGACTTGTGCCCAGACCCCTCCACCTGGGGCTAACAGACTTGTGGGGCTTCAGGATTTCCACGGAGCCGTCATGAGGGCCTTGGACGGCATGGACCAAGAGGGTAGAGACCCGCTGGCCCAGGAGGAGCTGCGGCGGGGCCTGAGCAAACTCCCGGCCATCCACGACCTTCACCAGGGCATCCTGGAGGAGCTGCGGCAGAGGTTGTCGGACTGGTAAGCACCCGCCTCCCGTACCCTGCAGCTGGCCCATCGCCATGGGGAGGAGGCCGAGGGGTGGAGGCCAAGGGGCGGCCAGCGGTTTGCCCAAAGTGAAAATGCTGTCAGTGCACTGGGCGCAGTGGCGCACGCCTGTAATCCCAGCGGCTGGGGAGGCGGAGGCAGGAGGATCGCAAGTTCGAGACCAGAGGGAGTCTGCGTAACTTAGCGAGACCCTGTCTCAAAAAGTTAAAAAAAATGGTCTGGGGCTGCAGCACAGTGGTCCAGCACTTGCAAAGCATGCAGGCACGAGGCCCTGGGTTCAACCCGCAGTACAGCAAAAATAAATAAATAAATAAATAAATAAATAAATAAATAAATAAAATAATAAAAATAAAAATAAATGCTGCCAGTGCAGCCAGCCATCACCTGGCAGCCCTCCTGACCATGTGCTGAGCTCTCCCTGTGCCTCCCCCTCCCTGGTGGCAGGGAGGGCCAGCAGAAGGTGGCAGACGTCTTCCTGGCCCGCGAGCAGGAGTTCGACCACCACGCGGCACACATCCTGCAGTTCGACAGGTACCTGGGGCTGCTGGCCGAGAGCTGCCTGCGCTCCCCACGCCTGGCAGAGACCGTCCGGGAATTTGAGGTGGGTCCCCTGGTCCCCGGAGAGCCTGCTGTGAGGGTGCAGGGCTGGCGAGGGCAGGGAGGGCTGGTCAGAGATGCATGGCGCATGTGGTAGGGCCATGGCCGGAGAGCCTGGGGAAGCGGGGCCACCAGGAAGGGAGACCCCAAGTCCAGACCTCAGCGAATCCCGGCCACACTTAAGGGTTTCGGGTGAGTTCTTCTGTCCCGGGGAAAAGCCTGCACCAGGCCGGGGCCCCGCCCATTGGAATGATCATGGACATTCCTACCACTGGCCACACACTGGGGGTCCAGCTCCCTGGCAGAAAGGGGGAGCTTGTCTCCGTCACTAGCATTCAGAGCAGAGCAGGGTCTGGGAGAGGCGAGCTATGCCGGGTGGCTCCGACCTGAGCCTGAAGGTCTAAAGTCGAGAGAGGGTGGGCCGCCTGGGCGGGCGTCCTCGCAGAAGTGTGGGGTGCTGGGAGCCGGTACCCCAAGGCAGGGTCTCTGACGGAGCTCCTCCTCCTCCCGAGAGCAGCAGAGCCAGCAAGGGGGCGGCCAGAGCGTGAAGCATCGGCTGCTGCGGGTGGTCCAGCGACTCTTCCAGTACCAAGTGCTGCTCACAGGTGGGCCACGAGGGGCCAGGAGGATGGGGTGGAGGGCGTGGCGCGGCAAGGTCTGCCATGGAGCAGGGCCTCACCTCCTGCCTGGCAAGCAGGCGTCAGGGAGGGCAGCGCAGTTCCCTGTCCCTGCAGAGGTGTGGGCTCTGCCCAGAATTCCCCTCCAGGTGTGCCTGGAGCCCCTCCCGCCATCTCAGAAGCCTCACCTCCGTGGCCCCTCCCATCCTAAGTCACAGAAACCCAGCGCCACTGCCCCACCTCATACGTTTCCTCCGTGACTCAGCCAGATGGCTCTGCATCTCACTGGAGCTGGCCTGTCAGGCTCCGTGCTGCCAGCTCCGAGGACGTTTTCAGCCCGCACCTGTCTGTGTCTGCCACTCTGGGCTTCCTGCTTCCAAAGCCCCTTCCTCCTGGCCTCTGCGACATGCGCCTGCTCCCTCCCACCCCACTGGCTGCCCTTCTCTCTGTGCCGGCAGCCCCTCTTCCCCAGCGTCCCAACAGTCAGAGCTGTTGGGGCTCAGGCTCGGTCCGATGCTCCTCCTTTTCCTTCCTCTCACGCCTCTACCCTGAGCTCAGACCCATTACCTCCAGTGGCCCCCAAACAGACAAAAACCTACGTCAGGAGCTGAGGCTATGCCAGGGAGGCGGACACTGCGGGGAATGAGCACACGCAGGTCTAGGGTCAGCCTGCAGATGTCACTCATCTCATTCAGGAATGTTGATGGAGCACCAGCCGCGTGCTAGACCTGGGCTGGATGCTGGAGATGCAACAGAGGGTCAAAGAGGCAAACAGTGACCCTGGAGCATATGCTTTCCACAAGCAAAAAAGGAAATGATGATCAAAATTTGACGCGAGAGGGGGTGGGCAGTGCTTTGGAATAGAGCACATGCTCAGGTTCAGTCCCCAGCACCTAATGTGTATGGAGATACATATACAATGGTACATAAATATGTCAAGTAAAAATAGGCATATGTGTATAAAATACATTTAAATATATATGTTAAATGTCAGTGTTGGGAATGCCAAAGAAAAAGCGAGCAGGTTCAGGGGACAGAGGAAACAGGACTGCTCTGTTAGGTAGGGCAGTCAGAGAAGCGCTCTCAGAGGAGGTGGCATTGAACAGAGCTCTCAGCAAAGTGAGGACATGAGTTCTATGAAGATTTAGAAGAAGCAATGGCACCTAGATGGAACAGCAAGTGCAAAGGCCCTGGGGTAGGAGCAAGCTTGGCATGTTCAGAGAACAACAGCATGAATGTCAGTGTATCTGGCATAGAAGGAGTGAGACAGAGGTTGGTGGCTGGGTTGGGGCCGGAACATGGAGGGCCTGTGGCTGTGAGGGCCCTGAAGGGTCAGCATATTCCCCTCCCCCATAGCTTGGTGCCTTGGTCTCTCCAGCAGTTTCCCCTGTGTCTGTATCCTGAAGGCAGAGCCTGCTGTGGGGCACCAGCAGGTGTTTAGTGGGTTTTGGTTGAGGGAGGGAGAGATGGGACAAGCAGCAATGGCAGCGACACTGAGGGTGGTCCGGGTGTCATGATGGGCCGACGGGTGGGAGGGTGGACGCCCGTCCTTGCGGAGTTTTCTCCCACCTCTGGAGAGGGGAGGCCACAGTGGCGGCCAGGAGGGCCAGCCTCGCCAGGCGTGCCTGACTCCGGCCTCTCCTTCTGCCGGCAGACTATTTAAACAACCTCTGCCCGGACTCCGCCGAATACGAGGACACGCAGGGTAAGTCGGGGGACCTTGGAGAGGGGCCCTCCCTGTCTTGGCCTCTGCCCTAGAGCCCCTCCCCCCCGCTGGGAATGCCCTGCAGACGACCCTGCTGGGCCCCCTTCACCTCAGCCTGGCCCCCGGGTGGGCCAGCATCCAGTCAGAGGAAGGGAAGAGGTCACTGGAGCTCAGCGATCGGAGGGGCAGCGCCAGGCCTAAGAAGCTCACCCTGCCTCCCTGTTTCCTCCCAGTCCCTGCCTGTGTAACATTCAGTCTACAGAGGGAAACTGAGGCACAGCAGTCAGATCACTGTTAGTGTCACTTAGGCAGTTCTGGCTGAGCTGGAGTTGGGGCCCGGGACCTGACACAGCTGGCCATGGAGGCAGGGTCGGGCCAGCGGGGAGGGCAGAGGCAAGGACAGGGGCAGCCAGGCCGTCCCTCCCCATTCAGCCCGGCTGTCTACTCTGCTTCCCTCCCAGGCGTGCTGGCCCTCATCTCCAAAGTCACCGACCGGGCCAGTGACAGCATGGAGCAAGGGGTAAGTCCGGCCCACAGGCACCTTACCTGGGATCCAGGTTCCGGGACCTTCTCCTCTCTGCTCTCTGCCTTGTGAGGCATCTCATCTCCCCCACCATCTGTCTCCTGGGGTTCTGCAGAGAGCCTCGGATTCTGGACTTGACACTTGCTGTATGACTTCAGGTATTGGGCGTCCCTCTCTGGGCCTCTGGTTCACTATTTGAACAATGAGTGGGAGCCATAGACTTGTATAGACCTGCCAAGTAATGCTCACCTGCAGTCTGAGACCACTCACCTCAGCACCTGGGGCACAGTGTGTTAAAGGCACAGTCCTTGGCACACATCACGTCTTCCCAGTAGGAGTTCCTGGCTGTAGGGCCCAGAGGGCCTCATTTTCAATAAGCACCTCATGAATGGTCTGCCCACAGAGTCTGACAGCCGCTGCTTCACTAGGACACACGGGCCTTATGTGCACATGTGGTCCCAACAGCATGTGACTGTGTTTCTTAGACACTGATCCAGGGTTTCCTGGACTTCTGCCAAGGATGAGCAACTTTATCCCACACCCACCTGATTTGAGTGGCTACTGTGGTTATCCTTGTCCACATATTCACAGGGTTGTCTGTTGAGAATGATGCTGAGGCTGAGTCTTAGCTCAGTGGGAAGGAGTTTAGCACTCCATTAGTCATGTCTTTCCTGGGCACAGAAGCGGGGAAATGCTGGTCTGTGTGCTGGGATGCTGCCCATCAGCTTTGCTGCTGCCGGTATGTAGAGCCTCCTACAGAGCATCATCCATAGAAAGACGAGGAAGGGAAATCATGTTTATTGGACAATAGGTCAGGCCTTGCTCTGTGTTGGGGACCCTGAGGTGGTAAGACCTGAATCCCAGCCCTGAGGAAATTGCAGTATTTACTGCTCACTGGGCAGTAAATACATGGACACAAATAACCACGGTAAATGCCATTCTGTAAGAGACAGAGAAAAGAAAAGCTGTGGGAGCCAAGGTCGGAGAGAAGACATGACGTGGCAGGGCCCCAGGGAGGGTTTGTACGTATGCCAAGAAGGCAGAGGGAGAGAGGGACAGGGCTGGGCAGAGGCTGCAGGTGGAGAGGGCAGGGTGTGTCTCATTCAGAGTCACCCAGTGTGGCTGGCAGGACGAGAGTCGAGAAAGGTTAGAGGTGGCTGGGACAGGGTGGCCGAGAGTGGACACTGACATGAGCTGGGCTTGAAAACCCCAGCCAGGTTTTGGGGCCGTTTTCAGGGTGGATCAGACCGTCGCCGTCATCTGGTCTCTCTCCTCCCTCTCTGATGTCTGCCGACCCCCCACCCCGACCCCCGCTCATTGTCATTTTGGTGTCCTGTGCGTACCGCGAGACTCTCTCCATGCAGCTGAATGGCAGAGGGGCTTCGAGGCCCGTGTCCTGTTGTGGCACAGCCTGGGTGTGCAGGGTTCTCCACGGCCCTTCAGACAGGCCACCTCTGCTTCTAGAGGAATAGCGAGGTCCGGAAGGGGCAGCCACCGGCTCCTGAGGGGTGTGTGCACCCACAGGAGGGTCCGCCCACTCACCGGCTGAGGACAGCTGTGCCGGCCTTCTCGGATCAGGCTTGCTTGTCTGGGTGGAGAATCTGCCTGTGATATTAATGGAGGTTCCAGGTGAACCCAACCCAGAGGCTGAGCTCGGGGGCTGTGAGTGTGTCTGAAGGCTGGGCCACAGCTCTGCTGCTCCATCCCCATAGCTACCCCTCAGCCCAAGCCGAATCCCCTCCTGCTTAGACCATTCCTTACAGCCTTCTGGCCCGTGGCCCTGCCCTGCCAACCCATCCACCATCTGGCAGCCAGAATGACCCTCTTCACATATGCCTCATGGTGCCATGCCCCCTTTTTAAAGCTTCCGTACTTGTATGTCATCTGAAGTAGGGTTTGGAAAGCACTGATTGTGAGGACCCAAGAGGGCTTCCTGGAGGAGGCAGCATACACTCAGTTCAGGCTCACATCACACCATTGCCCCAGCTCCACCTAAAGATAGCTAAGCTGGAGGCCTGATTTATAAGAATAGCTCCCACCCGCTGCCATCCTGCCAGGCTCTGAAATACCATAGCGTTTGGATAAAGTACTGATGGCCAAACCAAACTGCGAATAGATTGTCTACCCACAAACAGGAAGCCGTCGGGCAGTCAGAGAAGCTTCCAGAACACAACTGTGAGAGCCAAGGCCAGGAAGTGCCTCCCCACCCGCCATGCTCCCATTTTGCTGGAGGAGAGGGAATAAATAGGTGGGAAGAGTCCAGCAAACTGAGTAGGAAGAGCCTTTGGAGGGGACCCTGCAGCAGGGCTCAGCCTGATAATGACCACAGTGGCCCTCTGGAACTCTCACTCTAGACCAGACTTCATGCCAGGTGCTATCTGACCTTCACAGTGACCCTGCAGGGAAGGCATGGTCAGCCCAGCTTTTTACATGGGGAAACTGAGAAATGAGTGGCTTTGCCCAAGAGTGCTCAGCTGTTGATGTGATGGCTGGATTTGCACCCAGTACTCTTTTTTTTTTCTTTTCTTTCTTTCTTTCTTTCTTTCTTTCTTTCTTTCTTTCTTTTTTTTTTTTTGTGTGTGTGTGGTACTAGGGGTTGGACTCAGTGCCTTGCACCTGCATGTTCTGCAAGTGCTGGACCAATGAGCTGCGCTGCCAGCCCATTTTTTACTTTTTGAAACAGGGTCTCACTAAGTTACGCAGACTGCCTCTGGTCTCGAACTTTGAGATCCTCCTGCCTCTGCCTCCCCAGCTGCTGGGATTACAGGCATGCACCACCATGCCTGGCTACAGTACTCTTTTCAAAGTAAATTTACTTTAACTGATATGTAAAAAACATCAAATAGTACATATTAATGGAGTACCATATGAGGCTTCAACCTACATACACATAGTGTGATGTTTAAATCAGATTAAATATATGTCTCCTCAAACATCATTTCTTTTGGTGCAAACATTCAAAATCCACCCTGCTAGCTCACCGAAATGTCCAGAACACTATTCTATCTACAGTTGCCCTTCTGTGCAGTGACTGAGCAGTGCTTCTGGCTTCTGTTTCACCCATTGATCAGCCTCTCCCCGTTTCTTCCCCGACCCTCATATTCCCCAGCCTCTGGTAATCATCATTCATTCAGCTTCTACGAGACCAGCATTTTTTTAATGTTCCATATATGAGGGAGATGGTGCAGTATTTTTCTTTCTGTGTCCATCTTATTTCACTTAACATAATACTCTCTCCAGTTTGATCCGTGTTGTCGCAAAAGATGGGATTTCACTCTTTTTTTAAGGCTGAATAGTGTTCTGTTGGGCATAGCTACCAAATTTTCTTTATCCACCCACGAGTTGATGGGCATTTTGTTGTTGGTTGTTAGGTGCCGTCGAGTCGGTATCCAACTCATAGCGACCCTCATAGGGGTGGTTTTTTTTGTTTTTTTGGTTTTTTTTTTTGCGGTACTGGGGGTTGAACCTAGGGCCACGCGCCTGCATGCTCTGCAAGTGCTGGACCACTGAGCTGCACCCTCAGCCCTTTTTTTTTTTTTTTTTTTTACTTTTTGAGACAGGGTCTTGCTATGTTACACAGACTGCCTTCGGTCTCGAACTTGCGATCCTCCTGCCTCCACCTCCCAAGCCACTGGGATTACAGGCGTGTGCCACCACGCCTGGCCCCTCATAGGGTTTTCAATGGCTGATTGTTTCGGGATTGCCCTGGGAGTGGATTGCCAGGTCCTTCTCCCATGATGGGCATTTATATTGTTTCCATTTCTTGACAGTTGCAAAGAGTGCTGCACTGAGGATGCAGACGTCTCCTTGCCATACCGATTTCATTTCCTTTGGATATATACCCAGCAGTAGAGTTGCCGGGTCATATGGTTGTTGTGTTTTTAGTGTTTTGAGGATCCTCCATACCGGCTTTTGTAAGGGTGTACTTTCAAAAGGTGATTTCTCTCCACACTGTCTTCACCTTATCAGGTGCCTTTAGAACCTGCCCTGAGGAAGGTTCAAGGCATAGCTGCCCACGGGGTGGGTGCTTGTTATTTCTAGGGTCGTGGGGCACTCTGCAGAGCAAAGCACATGGTTGTGTTGCTTTGCATAAGCAGTGAGGGCCCAGCAAGGCATTTCCAGTCACGCTTATTTTTCTAACCTGGAGGCTGCAAGGAGCACAGGCCGTTTCTGTACCAGCTGGTGCATCTTCTTGGCTACTGTCCCCTCAGAGGCCCCATGGAGTCCAGCCTTGGGTCCTCGGTTCCTGGCACCGAATGCTCCAGGCCTTAGGAGGGACCCAGGCTGAGCACAGAAACAAACGTGTGGGACAGCACAGTGACCGTCCCCGTGCACGCAGACAGTGGCATCAGGCCGGGGCCCAGAGACTGGCCTGGCTGCCACGGCCTTGGCACCCTGCAGACCCTGGCTCGGGGCCCAGTCCTACCCACCATTTACAGGAGGTTGGATTTGGGGCAAGACCCTGCTCAGCTCTGTTTTCCTCCTCTGAAAGGGAAGTGATGCCACCCCTTACAGAGGAGATAAAGGCCTGACCCTCCACCCCCCCACCCCGCCCACAGGAAAACCTGCAGAAGCTGGTCCACATTGAGCACAGCGTTCGAGGCCAGGGGGATCTCCTCCAGCCAGGAAGGGTGAGTGCCGCCCGGGCAGGGGCACGGGTGGGTGAGGCTCCGATAAGCCCCATTGTTCAGCTGGGCTGGCCCCAGACAGGCCTGGCTGCAGGTGCTGTTTACGGTGAGGGTGGGTAGCCGGGCAGGGGTGTGTCCCTGGGCTTGTCTGCTCCCTTCCCTGCATGGCCCATTCTTAGAGTGGTTAAACAGACAGCACCAGCTGACTCTGTGTGCCCTGTGGTTCTCCTCACCTCTGAGAAGAGGAGGCATCAAGTATTTTTAGGCCCCACTGGCTGGGAGAACAGAAAGCGATCTCTCAAGAACAAGCCCCAAGAAAGCATCTTCAAAATAACATTCATTAAGAGACACAGAGGGCTGGGATTTAGCTCAGTAGGTAGAGCGCCCCTGTGCAGTCTCTGAGGTCCCAAGTTCGATTCCCAGCACCACAAAAACGGGAGAAGGACATGGCAACCCACTCCTGAGGCAATCCCGAAATAATCAGCCATTGAGAACCCTATAAGGGTCGCTATGTGTCGGACACAACTCGATGGCACCTAACAACAACAACGAGACACAGGCCAGGGATGTAGCTTGGTGGTAGAGCACATCCTTAGCACGTTTGAGGTCCTCGGCTCAATTCCCTGTCCACCACCACCTAAGAGAAAGAGAGCGAGAGAGCAAGAGAGAGAGATTGATTGACTGATTGACTTTAAAGCTTCCAAACGGAAAAGATAAAATGCAGCTGAAAAACAGAAACACTATCATTACTACTTAGGATGGAAGATTGTGCTTAGCGGATTTTACTCCCTGGTGTGGGATCTCTGTAAAATCGCGCTTGGTGTTTTGGCCAGGACCACTAGTTCAGCACATTTATTACACATCTGTTCGTCTCTGCCACAATGAAGGGAGCTGGAGCTACTGTTCCCAGGTTCCACTGCTCTGACAAGCCCTCTGAGGCTCTGATCTGAGTGGAGCCCTTGTGGCGGCACCTAGGGAGGGAGTGGTGGTGTGGGCCACGGTTGTGGGAGCAGTGTTGGGCTCACGCCATGGGAGGAGGACGCCCAGGGGCCCGGCTGCCCCCTCGGTGCCGGTGCCGCTGTAGCATAGGAGGAGCCTCCCTCCTGGGCCGGGTTCACCTGGAGCTGCCGTCGGGTGCTCGCAATTAAGATTCCCATGCAGGGCCTCCCCCGGCCCTTCTCTGGGACGGTGAGAAGGATCACCTGACCACCAAGGTCGGCCTCTCTCCCCACAGGAGTTCCTGAAGGAGGGGACACTGATGAGAGTGAGGGGGAAGAGCCGTCACCCCCGGCACCTGTTTCTGGTAAGCACCTGGCCCCCACCCTCCCACGGTCAAGTTGCATGAAGTTTCACAGGACCTGCTTTCCAGGACCGGCGGAGGGAACGGGGCAGAGTCTGCAAGATGCAGATGCTCCGCCTCACCCAGCTTCCCTCCCTTTCTTAACTGTACTCTATCGAGGTTTAATTCATGCAGAGTAAAATGCGCCCATCTTGTTACCTGTCAGTCTGTGCTGATGCGTGTGTATCATCGCACAACCACCATCTTGATCAGGATAGGGAGCATTTGCAGCCACTCCAGGAAGCTCCCCTGGCCACTTTGGTGGACACTCTCCCTCACCCCTAGGGGACTCAGGCAACACCAGCCACATTTCTGTCACTTCAGATTGGTTCTGCCTGCCCCGGCCCGTCATATAAATGTAATCCGCGTGTAGCCTTGGGTGTCTGCCTTCCTTCACTCAGCGGGACTTTGAGGTTCCTCCAGCAGGTGCTGGCAGCTTGCTTCTTTGGGCCGCTGTGCAGTATTCCACAGTACAGCCATCGCAGTTTCTCTACCACTCACCCGTGATGGACATTTGGGTGGTTCCCACTTTTTGACTGTTACAAATAAAAAATGCTGATTCCTCTTGAGTGTGTAACCAAGTGCGGAGCTGTGGGGCGGGAACTCACGGCTTTACACAGAATGGCTTTGCTCACCCGTGGGGGCTGTTGAGGAGTGCCAGCTTCCTGTGCACCCTCGAGTTCAGCAGAAGCCTCACGGGGGAGGATGGGTCTGACAGGGTTTCCCTCTCCCCAGATGAGCGACGTGCTTCTCTATACGTATCCCCAGAAGGACGGCAAGTACCGGCTGAAGAGCTCCTTGCCAGTGGCCAGCATGAAGGTAATGCCCAGTGCTGGGTCAGGTGGCAGGGAGACCAGAGGGGAGGTGGAGACAGCACCCCTTCTCCTGGGAGCCCAGAGACCAGCTGGAAGGGGCCGACCCTGAGGAAACCGTTCTGCTGTGGGCTGCAGCAGGTTTATGCTCTGCATGTCCAGCAGGGTATCCAGGGCGAAGGGGAGGGCAGGAGGGCTTCCCAGAGGAGCAGGTAACAGGTGGTCACATGGGGAAGGGGAAGAGGTAGGGGTATCCTGTCAGGAGGAAATCACTTAAGGAAAGGCGGGGAGGAAGCAAGCAAGCAGGTATTTGGTCCCTTTTTAAAAAAAATTGTGGTAAGCCAGGCACAGTGGCGCACTCCTGTAATCCCAGAAGCTCGGGAGGCAGAGGCAGGAGGATCTCAAGTTCCAGACCAGAGGCAGTCTGTGTAATTTAGCGAGACCCTGTCTCAAAAAGTTAAAAAAAAAAAAAAATGGGCTGGGGTGGAGCTCAGTGGTCCAGCACTTGCAAAGCATGCAGGTACGAGGCCCTGGGTTCAATCCCCAGTACCAGAAAAAAAAAATTGTGGTAAAATCCACATAACATTAACCATATTATCCACGTTTAATTGTGGGGTTCAGTGGCATTAAGGTCATTCACAGTACTGTGCAGACATCACCACGATCCATCTCCAGAGCTGCTGCTTCATCCCAAACTGACACTGTCCCATTAAACACTAATCCTGCCCCCTCCGCAGCCCCTGGCACCCACCGTTCTTTCTTTCACCACGGATTTGACTACCCTAGGGACTTCATCTTCGTGGCTTCGTACGGTGGTGTCTCCTAACCAGCTTACTTTGCTCAGCTTTATGTCTGCGAGGTTCATACATGGGGTAGCAGGTGTCAGAATTTCCTTCCTTTTTGAAGCTGAGAGACACTCCACCGTGTGTGTCACATTTTGTTTATCCCTCAGTGGACACCCGCGTTGTGTCCACCCCTCGGCTGTCGTAGCAATGCTGCTGTGAACACGGGCATCCGCATGTGGACTGGCTCCCTGTGACTTGGGCCTGAAGATGGGACACAGGAGCTTTGGGGGACTCCTCGGGTGCAGAAGGTTTTGGGAAGTCAGTTCTGGTGCCACCTAGGGGTGGAATCCAGAAGGACACAGGGGGTTCAGCTGAGCGGCAGGTGGTTGTGATTTCCAAGGGCAGACAGGGCTGGTCAGCAAAGCTGGAAGAGGCTTTCCTGGTCCTCTCTTCATCCTTTAAGCTCTGTACAGGACTTGGGGAGGGGAAATGGGAGGTTTGCTTTCTTCTGAACCAAAGTCTCCTCCGGGGGCCCCTTAGAGGCGATGGTGGTGGACGCTGGTCATGAGCGGGTGCTGGTCCAGCAGCAGGTGCATCTGGAGGCTCTCTGGCTGGGCCTGGGAGGGACACTGCAGCCTTCCTGGGAAGGGGGAGTGACCTAGGACAACATGGTCGGCAGCCGGTGCTGCCAACAGCATCTGCCATCACAGGAAGGTTTGTCCCTTACACATGGGGAAACTGAGGCCGAGGGAGCAGCTGGGTCGGGGCCAGCCCCATTATGCACCTGTCACCAGTGGGAGAAGCTGGTCTGCACTGCCCCTCCCTGCCCTGCCCTGAAGATGCTGCTCCTGGTCTTCCTGGCAGGTCAGCCGCCCTGTGATGGAGAGAGTGCCCTATGCCCTGAAGATCGAGACTTCCGAGTCCTGCCTCATGCTCTCCGCAAGGTATGGGGAGGCAGAGGGCAGCGGGGCTGGAAGGGAGCACAGGCAGGGCTGGGGGACTTTAAGGTGGGACACTGCCGTAACAGAAGCTGGATATGTCATTGTTGTTATTCTGGTATATTTTTGAATCACATGGCTTTTTTCTTCTTAGCGTTTTTTAAGCATTGCATGGTCACAGATATCCTGTGCAATCTGATTTAAGGAGGAAGGAAGAAAGGGAGGGAGGGGGGAGGAAGGAAGGAAAAAGAAAAAGAAAGAAAGAAAAGAAAAGAGAAAAGAAAAGAAGGAAGGGAGGGAAAATTACCCAGCATTCGTGAGGTAGAGGCAGGAGGATTATGAGTGTGAGGCAACCCTGGACTGCATAGTGAGACCCTGTCTCAAAACACCAAGGACTGGATTGTAGCTCAGTGGTAGAGTGTTTACCTGGCTAGTATGTGCACGGTCCTGGGTTCAAGCCCCAATACTGGGGGAAGAAAAAAACTATAGCTCCTCTCCCCCTGAAAAATGAACATACTCATAAAATATTATATATAACTTCAGGTAATAATAATATCTCAGAACTATTTTTTTTCAGTACTTGGGGTTGAACCCAGGGCCTCACATATGCTTTGCAAGTGCTGTATCACTGAGCTGCATCCTCAGCCCCCAAAACAATATCTCGTTTGTCCAACTCTTCGTGGATAATTAGGTGTGTCAGTTCCTTTTGCTTCATTATGACAAAGATACCTGATAGGCACAAGGAAGGAAAGATTTATTTGACTCATGGTTTCAGCGGGTTTAGTACATGTTGGTGGAGAAAGCACAGGGATGTGGTTCAGGGTTAGAGCGCTTGCCTGCCAGGGGCAGGAGGTTCTGGGTTCTCTGTCTGCATTTTCTTCTAGGGGCCCCCATGGCCAGCCTTAGGCCAGGCCTTAAAGACCACCCCGTTTCAGGGCAAGGTGAGATTGAGCTCTGGGGCTCAGAACCCGGAATGCGCAGCTCCTGCCAGGGGCAGCTTCTCAGGACAGGTGTGGTGGGTGTGGCGGGGCTCCCAAAGCTGAGTGGCTTCCCCGCTGGGGCGTGACCCTGGGTGGCAGTGGCTTCCATCATGTAGGGCGTGTCCTGCCTAAGGAGCGAGGGTCGAGGGGCAATTTAGGGTGGGGAAAGGACCCACGCACACCGTGCGCATGCTCTCGCTCTCGGAGATGCCTTTGCTCATCAGATGCTCACTAGCCACGCCTCTTCACCCAGCCCTGTGCTGAGACGCAAACCACTGAGCACTTGGCATGCTGGGAGGGGTGGCAAGAGGGCGGTACTTGGTTCTGGTGCGGATCGGTAAGCGCAGTGAGGCTCATTGGGGGTGAGGACAACAGTCACAGGCACTGGGCACCCTCCGGGCCGTGGGTGCCCCCTCTCATCCTCACCACCTGGGGATGAGGGGGTGGGAGGGAGAACTGAGGCCCGAACTCTATGATCTGCTGCCTGAGGGGGTAGAAGAAGCCGTACAATGTCAAAGGAGTGACCGTCCTGTCTGGGAGAGGCTTCCTAGAGGAGGTGATACCTCGGAGAGCCTCCACTCTCTTCTTGAGGCATTCAGGGCCACCAGGAGGCCCAGGATGTAGTTTCTGTGTGCCAGTCCGTGGCTTGCTGTGGTGATGGGCCATGCTTGGGCCCTCCTGTGGGGATGTCCATCTCCCCCAGACAGGGGCACTGCCCTCTGGCCAGTGGCGGGAAGGAGCCGCTGTCACTGACGGGCCCAGCCCCCTTCCTCTGTTCCCCCTGGGGCTGGGGAGCAGCAGGACCCACGTCTCCTTTCAGCAACGTGACACCTCGCCGTTCACCATGCCCATTCAGTCTCTACCTGCCACCCTGCTGCCTCCCAGGCCAAAGTGGTTTCCTCTCCCAGCCCGGGCTTTCCTGGGACGCCTGGGGCTCCCTGCAGAGTTAGTGCGACACCTGGTGGACACCTGGTGAAATTT
This sequence comes from Pedetes capensis, assembly GCA_007922755.1. NCBI lineage: Eukaryota > Metazoa > Chordata > Mammalia > Rodentia > Pedetidae > Pedetes > Pedetes capensis. The sequence goes on along the minus strand of VMDO01000911.1, from coordinate 195,399 downwards.
CCACCCAACTGCCAGCCTAGGGCACTGCGTGCCTGGCCTGGGCTGAGCTCCCAGCCATGTGCCTGCAGAGAGGGTACTGGGAAGGTATCAGTTGGATGTGCGTGCGTCCAGGAAGCACTGTGAGGAAGCACATGGAGTCTGGATGTCTGTGGTTGCCAGTTGCCTCCCACCCTCCCTCCCTCTCCTCAGGGCAGCCTGCCTCTCTTCGACAGGCCACCCTTCCAGCCCCTCCTACCCCACAGTGCTTTGCCCTTGACAAGGAGGCTCCAGAGTATGGCAGGACTCAGGGCACCTCTGGGGTTAGAGGGGTGCCAGTGTTACTCCTACAAGAAACAGGCCCAGAGAACAACTGTCATTTCCCAGCCATGCTGCTCACAAGTGAGGAATAGAGGTTCCATCCTAGTCTAGCAGGTGGCCACTGCTTCAGTGGTGGGCAAGAGGCTCAGGACTGGGGACACTAAGTGAGGCCTCATCCACGGAGAGGGGGTGGAGGGCAGAGCCACCCCCGCGAGCCATGGCTCAGCCCAGCCCATGCCCACAGCTCCTGCGCCGAGAGGGACGAGTGGCACAGCTGTCTGAGCAGAGCCCTCCCTGAGGACTACAAGGCCCAGGCTCTGGCTGCGTTCCACCACAGCGTGGAGGTGAGCGGCAGCCGCCCTGGGTTCCCTGGGCAGCTGGGCAGATGCCACTGCTGGCCGTTCATACTCCGGAGATGCCTGCTTCCTCCTGCCCTTGCAGGCCCTGCCCCTCTCACCACCCCACTTGCGTACCATTCTCCCACTAGAGTCAGGGACCTCAATGCAACCAGAGGAGCCCAGCACCACAGCCACACCTCCCAGCGCCACAGCCACTGTTCCCAATACCACAGCCATGCCTTCCAGCACCGTAGCCATTTCTCCTAGCACCTCCTTAAGGCCTCCTGGCATCAGAGCCACGCCTCCTGGCACAGCCACGCCTCCCAAGCCAAGTCACGCCTCCTAGCGCCACAGCCATGCTTCCCAGTACCACAGCCCCGCCTCCCACAGCCCAGCCACGCCTCCCAGCACGGTAGCCATTCCTCCTAGCACCTCACTATGCCTCCTGGTATCAGAGCCACGCCTCCTGGCACTTCAACCACGCCCCTAGGCCAGACCACGCCTCCCAGAGCCTTAGTCACACCTCCCATCACCCCAGCCACACCTTCCAGCTCCCTAGCCACGCCTCCCAGGCCCCACCTGTTCCTCCTATAACCCAGCCACACCTCAGCACCCCAGCCACACCACCCAGAGCTCCAGCTATGCCTTCCAGTGTGGCTTTTTCCACCCTGAGGCTAACAAACCCCACAGATGCAGGAGAGGTTTATTCAGATTTAGGATGGCTGTGCACAAAGCATGTGCCCTGGAGACACATGCTTTCCTGGAGGAAAGGGGCAAGGCTTCCCCAGGCTGCCCGACTGGCTGTCTCCTGACGACACTGCTCACCCAGTTTTACTGCTGCAGATTCGGGAGAGGCTGGGAGTCAGCCTAGGGGAGAGGCCCCCCACCCTAGTGCCTGTCACGCATGTCATGATGTGCATGAACTGCGGCTGCGACTTCTCACTCACCCTGAGGCGCCATCACTGCCATGCCTGTGGTAAGGTGAGTCACCCTCTGCGGCAAGCGCAGAGTGCTCGGGGAGGGCTGGGCTGGGCTGGGCGTTCCTGCCCTGGCCAGCCCAGGCTTGGCCCCTGAGCAGGGCCTGTTGGCAACAGCCCCTAGAGGTAGCATACGTTCATTCCCATTTCACTGGCACTCTCAAACCGTGGCTCCAAACCCTACACCTGTTCTGCTACCCGACTGTATTTTCCAAAGAACATCGCAGCACACATGGTTATGGTCTTTGAGAGGAGAGTGTTATCTCATGGCCAAGGGCACAACTTCCCAGAAAAACAGAAACACTGGGTCAGAAATGCCTTGCAGCCTGGGCTGGAAAAGCAGGCGTCACTCCTGACACGCCAGTCAGAACTCAGGGCTCCCTGGAGGAGGCAGGGAGTGGATTACCAGAGCTGCTGGTCCTCTTTGCACCTGCTGAGAGGGTGACAACCTTTTGGACATGTGTTCCTAATGTGGCCTGCAGATCGTGTGCCGGAACTGTTCTCGCAACAAGTACCCGCTGAAGTACCTCAAGGACCGCATGGCCAAGGTCTGCGATGGTTGCTTTGGGGAGCTGAAGAAGAGGGGCGGGGCCATCCCTGGTGCAATGAGAGGTAACCTCGCAGGCCTCTCGCCTTCTTCCAGGAGGCCCCATGGCTTCTACCCAGGCTCCAGTGTGGTCTCTGGTAGTCCCTGGTTCCTGCCTGAACCCACTTTCCCCAGAAGGGAGTTACTCCACAGTGGGAGAAGAGAAGGGAACGAGGCCCAGCAGAGAGGCAGTCCTCAGGGAGGTAGTGGTTGAGGCTCACACTAGGTGGCCCTTACCCAAAACTTGGCTCCCTGGAACATCTGTCCTGCTCAGGGGCCCTTAGGTCTCTGTTGACAGGCAGCATAGAGGCCCCTTTTGGGGGGTGTCCCATAAGCCTGTACTCTGTGGGACCTTTGGGAATGAGGCCGTTGAGAGAGAAGTTGTGGACCGGGGAAGGGCGCAGGGACCTGAGACAAAGTTGCCTCTGGAAGCTGGGCTGGCCCTTGAGACTTGATGCTTAAAGGACAGGCTGTGCCCAGCAGGGTCAGGTGGGAGGGAAAGCAGGGCATCCTGGGCCTGAAGCCAAAGCAAGTCCTTCCCCTTGGGGCCACACTGAGGTCATCAGGGAGAAGTCCAGCCCCTGCTGGGGGCCACGGGGACTGTCCAATGTCTTGAATGCATGCCCTCCAAGCCGCCATCACCTCTGTCTCCATCAGCAGGGGATGAGCCAGCCATCCTGGTCCCAATGACCCCCTCCTGGAGCTGGCTTACCCCAGGAGGGACCTGACCCCTGCAGTCAGCCTTCCAAAGACAGGCCCCCTCACCTCCCTTCCTGTGCCTTCTCTCCACCCAGAGCGGCCTGTGAGCATGAGCTTCCCCCTGTCCTCGCCCCGCTTCTCCTCGGGCAGCGCCTTCTCCTCCGTCTTCCACAGCATCAGCCCCTCCACCTTCAAGAAGCAGAAGAAAGTCCCGTCGGCCCTGGCTGAGGTAAGGCAAGCGGGAGTCGGGCTTAGAGGACTCATGGTCCTCAGTGAATTGGTAGACCCTCCTATGTCCCACCTGACCAGTTTCTTCTGGACGAAGAGAATTCCTACCTGGAAAGAGCCTGACATTTCACCTCCAAGGACCAACTCATCCCTAAGGGCAGTGCTACGTCTCTCTTGCCTGTCCTACGAACTAGCCTGTCTCCCAAGGGACTGAGAAGACACCCGTGGTGGGTGGAGTGGCTGAAATGACAGTAGATAGTGCAGGGAAGCCTCTCCTGGTCCTTCTCTCTCCCTTTCCCCTCCTCCTCATTTCTTTTTCTCCTGCCCCATAGCATAGACCTTGTGCCTGTGGGGACTGCACAGATCACTGGGGCTCCCACATCTAAAGGAGCCCCAGCTGCTGGTCACCTCTCCTGCACGAGGGCTTCTGAGCTGTTCTGTGCTCCACGGGGTCCCACCCAGGTGCAGGTGTTGAGCTTCCTAGAGGACATGGGGCTCTTTGGGGGAAACCTCTGGACTGGCTAAATTCAAGTCCATCCTGCAAATGAGACCAGATTATATGTCTGTATTTTAAACACAACCACAGAAAAATGTGTGCCATGACACTCCAGGCCATCTGAACAAATGTGATCAACTGTTTCCAAGTTTTTCCATTAATATTCATTATCAAGCAACAGGTTGCAAGGGCTTAAAAATGTTGTTGTTGTTGTTGTTAGGTGCTGTCAAGTCGTGTCTGACTCATAGCGACCCTCACAGGGTTTTCAATGGCTGATTGTTTTGGGATTGCCTCGGGAGTGGATTGCCACATACCTCTCCCATTTTTGCGGTACTGGGAATTGAACGTGGGACCTCAGAGACTGCAGAGCAGCACTCTACCAACTGAGCTAAATCCCAGCCCTTAAAAGTGTTAGGAAATGAAAAATATAAATAGATAAGGTTCTATCCATTAACTTATTCCTCTTACAAATTAAACATTTTGGAAATAGGGCTGGAGGTGCGGTTCAGTGGTAGAGCATTTGCCTAGCATAGGCCAGGCCCTGGGTTCCACCACAGCACTGCAATAAATAAATAAATGAATGAATAAATAAATAAGTCTTGGACATAACATGGTAAAAAAAATTTTTTCCCAAAAAAGTACAACAGAAGCAGGTGTAGTGGCACACGCCAATACTCCTAGCACCTCAGGAAGTAAAGGCAGGAGGATCTCGAGTTAGAGGCCAGAGGCATCCTGTGTAACTTAGTTAGACCCTGTCTCAAAAGTAGAAAAGGAGCTGGTGGTGTGGCTCAGTGGTAGAGCACTTGCAAAAGCATGCATGAGGCCCTGTATTCCACCCCTCAATACTGCAAAAAGGAAAAAAGAACAGAAAAAGAAGAAAAAGTATAAAACATTATATGATGAAAAGTGAGTTTCTCTCCACCCCCACGCCCCCTCAGTCCCCAGAAATAACTGCTATCAGCTTTCTTATATCTCCTTCAAGAACGTTTTATGCATATCTATAATACAGATGTACATTCCTAGATCCTCATTGTTACCCAAAAGATAACATTATGCCTTTAAAAGCATTTTCTACTTCATGTATTTTAGAGCTCATTTCATCTTATCCACATAAGGCTCACACTTTACACTGTGTGGCTATCCCCTCATTTAATTAGTTCCTTTCCATGAATTGAGAAAGGACCACCCACTTCAACTTTACTGATAGTCTTCCTGAGTGTCCCATGCGGGCACAGTTTGAGAACTGCTTCTAGAATCATGCTGCTATAATCCTGCTGCTAATCTGGATCTGTCTCTGCCAGCCCGTTGGTGATCTTTGCACAGAGTGACAATCCTTTCATTACCCATCACAGACTACACTTAGCGAGGTCAGCAGAGGCCCCAAGAGAGGTAATGCCCTGATATCTCCCTCCCTCTCCCACTCCCTGGAGCTCTGCCTCAGTGGCGAAGCTGCTGGAAATCCTGCCCCGGAGCATCTGCCGGGCGCTAGGGCAGGTTGCAGAATCAGTTTCTGCCCACCCCACCCTTTAACTGTAGAGGTGCTGTTACAGGCAAAGACAGAGTCCAGGCTAGAGTTTATGGAGTCCCAGGGCCCATATCGGGCTGGGATTTAGCTCAGTTGGTAGAACGCTGCACTGAAGTCTCTGAGGTCTGGAGTTCAATTCCCAGCACCACAAAAATGGGAGAAGGACCTGGCAATCCACTCCCGAGGCAGTCCCGAAAACAGTCAGCCATTGAAAACCCTATGAGAGTCGCTATGAGTCGGATACTGACTCGATGGCACCTAACCTAACAAGGGCCCATGTCTGGGCAGGATTTAATACCATCTTCCTTTCCTATTTTCTCAAGACAGTCTGAGCTGATGGCAGGTTCCTGCCCCTAAACCGAACTTCATCGAACCCTGGGGTGTTTGCTAAGAGAACCAAGTTTTTTTTTTTTTTTTTTGGGGGGGGCGGTGAGAATTGGGGATTCAAACCAGGGCTTTGCATATATTTTGCAAGTGCTCTACCACTAGGCTGCACCCCCAGCCCATTTTTTATTATTTTATTTTATTTTGAGGCAAGATCTTGCTAAGTTACACAGGCTGCTTCTGGCCTTGAACTCACAATCCTCCTACTTCAGCCTCTCAAATTGCTGGGATTATAAGCGTGCACCACCATGCTGAGATCCAAGTTTTTACCTTTTGTTCAGCTGAGTAGATCCTGTGTCCCTTTGGGCTTTATTTTCACCATCAGTAAAATGAGAAAGTCAGACAAAAATCACATCTAAACCTGGCTATCAAACTTTACAACTCACGTTAATATTTATGGAGCACTTACAGTGCAGCAGGCACTATGCCTGTCAGGCACCCATCTTATGTCGTTTAATTCCTCTTTGCTAGTGAGAAAGTTGATAAATTGCCTGACAGTATCCATGTAGTAACTCCAAGTCTGTCCTCTTCTCTCCCTCTCTCTTTCTCTCCCCCCGCCCCCCAGTGGTGCTTGGGCTAGAACCCATGGCCTTGCACTGGGTTCTAGTTCTCTGCACTGGGCCCAAATCTTGTGTTCTTAACCAATAGACTATTACTACTGCATCAGTAGAAATGGTAGTAGTAGTAATAAAAGGTGGGGCTGGGGTATAGGGCAGTTGGTAGAGTGCTGTTGTGCACTCTCTGAGGCCCTGGGTTCGATCCCCTGCACTGCAAAAATGGAGAAGGACGTAGCAGTCCACTCACAAAGCAATCCCAAAACAATCCCGAAACAATCAGCCAATGAAAACCCTAGGAGGGTCGGTATGAGTCAGACTCGAGTCTGCAGGCACCTGACCTTGAGTAATAAAAGGAGTTAGTGCAGTATACGCCTCCGCTAGGCAGGAGATCATAGAACTTTTAGGTAATCAGTACAAAGGAGATCCTTTCCTAATTGTAAGAAAGGTACACACTGCAAGTGTACAAATCTGTTTTGGGTGTAAGAACCTTCTGCCCAAGTATCTGCCCTTTCGTGATGTGTGGGTTGCAGACAGGGGAAGGGGAATCAAGGGCCTGGGCCGCCAGGAAAGGGCAGCCTCCCCTCATGGGTCTGTTCAGTAAATACTGTTTCTCAAACATTGGAGTGCTGACTAAATGCATCCTGAGACCTTATCAGATTCCAAGCCAGGATACCAGTGGTTTGCTGTGTCACTTTGGCTCTGTTTGACCTGTGCCTGACCGTCCAGTGCCCTGACCACTCTGCTTCCTTCTGCCAGGTGGCCGCCTCTGGAGAGGGTGCTGCCATCAGTGGCTACCTCAGCCGCTGTAAGAGGGGCAAGCGGCACTGGAAGAAGCTCTGGTTCGTCATCAAAGGCAAAGTGCTCTACACCTACATGGCCAGTGAGGTAGGGCTCCTTCGCGTGCTCCTCTCTCCTGGGAAGGCCCTGGGGGCCGCATGAAGCCCCCATGCTCAGACCTCTTCTGGCAATCTGGTTGATTTGTGCCAGGTGTGGCTGTGGACACACAGGCAATCGTGCCTTGGTTCCCATCAAGAAACCTGTGGTTTCTTTCTGGTGATAAGAAGGAACAGCATGTGGGCCTGTGTGGCAAGGTGTTTTTTTTTTTTTTTTTTTTTGGGTGGTACCTGGGGGCTGAACCCAGGGCCTTGCACATGCTTTGCAAGTGCTCTGCCAATGGGTGCACCCCCAGCCCATTTTTAACTTTTTTAAAGCAGAGACAAGGTCTCACTAAGTTATTATGCAGGCTGCCTCTGGCCCTGAACCTGCAATCCTCCTGCCTTCACCTCCTGAGTTGCAGTGATTATAGGCATGCAACACCACACCTGGCAGCAAAGCGTTTAAATGGCACAGGCCTACCATCTAGGACAAGCCAGGCATGTCACAAAAGAAAGCTCTCCTCTGCCCTCCATTTTGGTTGCTTGGGACAAAATTCAACAACTTGGGGAAAGCTGTTCCTTTTTTGTCTGTCCATTTCTTTTACTACGGTAACTCTGAAAACACGAATAATGCTTCTAAATAAGTGAAATTTATATATATGTATGTGTATGTCTATGTGTATATGTGCGTGTATGTGTATATATGAATATATACACACATATATACATATGTATGTATATGTATGTATATGTATATACTCATATATATTCACATATATGTACATATATATGTATGTGTGTGTGTGTGTGTATCTATCTATCTGTATATCCCCAGTACTTGGGGGCTGAACCCAGGGCCTCACACATACTTGGCAAGTGTTCTATCACTGGGATGCACCCCCAGTCCATTTTTTATTTTTTATTTTGAGTCAGGGTCTCACTAATCTACATAGGCTGCCTCTGGCCTCAAGCTTACAATTGTCTTGCATCTGCCTCTTGAGTTGGTAGAATTATAGGTATATGCCACTGTGCCCAGCAAAATTTATATTTTTAAATAGAATGTCTTACTTTTATACCTTCTAAAACTTAGACGAGAGAGTGCTGGAGATCAGCCTGTTCCAGAGAAGCTGGGTGTGGGTCATGGGGTACAGCTGGGGCCTACCTGGCCCTCCCCGAGGCTGAACCAGTTGGATGATATGAAAGGTTTCCATCTCCAGCCCCCACAGGCTAAATCCACTTTAAAGATGAGACCTCAGTGCATCCTGACCCTGTGTAGAACCTGGGTGTTTTGCCCCATCTGGATGTGCTCAAGTGGGGCTTTCTGTACTCGGGGAAATGTAGATCTTCTCCAAGCAAACTGAAATGTGCAGCCCAGAGCAGCTTCATCCTAAGAAGGCTGATGGGATGAAGCTTTCAGATTCCATCAGAGGAAAAAAGAAGTCTTTAAGTAAATACTTAGTTTTCACTGTCTGTACCACCACAAAACTGTCATGTTCCCTGAAGTGGCCCAAAGGTGAAGCAACTTGCTACTCAGTAACAGTCCTGGGAGAAAGTGACTGTCAGAAATATATAGGAATATGCTGGGCATGGTGATGCATGCCTGTAATCCCAGAAACTCGGGAGGCAGAGGCAGGAGGATTGCAGGAGGATCACAGGTTCGAGGCCAGAAGCAGCCTGCATAGAACTTAGTGAGACCCTGTCTCAAGATAAAACATAAAATAGGAGCTGGGGGTGCAGCTTAGTGGCAGAGCACTTGTAAAGTGTGCATGAGGACATGGGTTCAGCCCTCAGAACCAAGAAGGAAGAAAGGAAAGAGAGAGGGAGGGAGGGAGGAAGAAAGATATAGGAATCTTAAATTTTTCCAACATTCCGTTATTTATTATATTTGTTATAAAAGTTTTAAATCTAAGGAAATGTTGAAGGAATTTTACAGTGAACTATCATATAGCCATTAACTAGATTATACAATTAACACTTTTTACTTCCTTTATCACATATCTATTTATTCATCCATTTGTCCAACCTACTCTGATGTTTTTCAAAATATGGTCCCCTCTAAGAGTTCAGTGGGGCTGGAGTTTAGCTCAGTTGGTAGAATGCTGCTCTGCACTCTCTGAGGACCCCAGTTCAATCCCCAGCACCACAAAGTTGTGAGAAGGACATGGCAATACACTTCTGAGGCAATCTTGAAACTCCTGAAGCAATCCCAGAACAATTAGCCAATGAAAACCCTATGAAGGTCACTATGAGTGAGACCCAACTTGATGACACCCAACAACAACAAATAAGAGTTCAGTATTTGTGTATATTTTTTCTTTTGAGGTACACATATTTTAAATATGCTATTTGATGGGTTTTGACTAATGCATACATCTAAAAATTGCCAATACCCCCACCCCCATCACCAGAGGCAACACACTGCTCTGGTCTTTTCCCACCATAGATTAGTTTTGCCTCTTTTTCATGTGAATGGGAACATGTATGACTTCTTCTACTCACCATGATGTTTTTGAAACCATCTGTCTTGTTGCATATAGCAATAGTTACTCTTTTTTTTTATGGCAGAGTACTTTTCCATTTTGTGAGTATACCAGTTTTGTTTATCCATTCATCAGGTGAAGGACATTTGGATTCTTTCTACTTTTCAGTGATTATGGATGAAGCCACCTTAAAACTTTTGCATACAAGTTTTTATGTAAACATAGGTTTTTATTTCATCTAGGTAAAATCTATGGTTAGAACTCTTGGGTCATAAAATAGGGGACTTTTTGGTTTATAACATATTGACAGATGTTTTTCAAATTATTATAACCAAGTTATACTCTTCCCAACAATAGGTGTGAATTTGAGAGTTCTGGTTGCTCCAAGACTTTTATCAACACTTGGTATGGTTGAACTGTTTAATTTTAGCCATTGTAGTGAGGGTGTAGTGGTATCCCAACAAGATTTTAATCTAGATTTTCCTAGTAACTAATATTAAGGACATGGTAGTTTTCATGTACTGATTAGCCATTCATCTGTTTCCCCTTAATAAGTATATGTTGAGGACCAAGGTATGGTGGTACAAACCCGTAATCCCAGCACTTGGGAGGCTGAGGCAGGAGGATCGATGCAAGTTTGGGGCACACAGTATGTTTCTGGCCAGCCTGGGCTATACAGCAAGACCTTGTCTCAAAAAAAAAAAAAAAAAAAAAAAGTGTACGTTCAGATCTTTTGTCCATTTTTAAAAATAAATTGTATCTTTTTCTTACAGATTTGTGAGTTCTTTATATATCCTAGAGCTCAGTCTTTTGTCAGATAAATATCTTACAAATATTCTCTCCAAGTCTGTGGTTTCCTATTCCTTAATGCAGGAATGAGCTTTTGTTGAAGAAGTTTATAATTTTGATGAAGTCCAGTTTATTAGTGTTTTCTGTTGTGGTTATTGCTTTCTATGTCCTAAGAAACTTTTGTCTATTTCAAGTCACAAAGTTATTATCTTATATTTTCTTTTGAAAACTTTAATAGTTTATCTTTTACATTTTGTCTACCTTAAATTAACTTTTGTATATGGCATGAGATAACGGAAAATGTTCATTTTTTCACCCATAGAGATATTCAGTTGTTCCAGCACAATTTGTTGAGAAGACTTTCCTTTACCTATTGAATTGTTTTTGTGTCTTTGTTAAATATCAGATGACTTAAGCCAGGTACCATGGCACACGACTGTAACCCCAGTGGTTCAGAAAACAGAAGGATCATAAGTTTGAGCTAGAGGCAGCCTGCATAATTTAGTGAGACCCTGTCTCAAAATAAAAAATACGAAAGGGGTTTGAGGGTGCATCTCAGTGATAGAACACTTGCCTAACATGCCTGAAGCCATGGGTTCAACACCCTAGTACCGCCCCCCAAAAAAATAAAGATTCAGATGTGAATTAGAATTGCATGCAAATTAGATTTGCAGCTAAGAGCTCAAGACTCAGCTCTCCACATATATATCTGTCTCCAGTGACTCAATGCGTGTGGGACTGTCTCTGGGCTCTCTATTTTTTTTCCACTGATGTATTTCCAATATTTTTTCTCTTTTTGGTTTTTTGAGATAGGGTCTGGGTCTCACTGTGTACTCCAGGCCGGCCTCGAACTTACCATCCTCTTGCCTCAGCCTCCACAGTGCTGAGATTAAAAGCATGTACCACCATGCCTGCCTCTAATCTGTATCTCAGTATCACATTGCCTCAAATCCTACAACTTTATAGTAACTCTTGAAGTCAGGTTGTATGAGTCCTCCAAGTTTGTTCTTTTAAAGATTGGGGTATTCTGGGTCTTTTGTTTTCATATATACTTGTCAAATTCTACAAAAAGAAGCCTTCTGAGATTATGATTGGGATTCTTGAACCTACACATCAATTTCAGAAGATTTGTCATCCTAACAATATTGAATCTTTCACTTCATCAACATGGTATATAAATCTTGATTTATTTAGTTCTTTCATTTCTCTTTTAATGTTTTATGTTTGTTTTTGCAATGCTGGGAATAGAATTTGGAGTCTTGAGCATGCTAGGCAAGGGCTCTACAATTGAGTTACACCCCTAGTCTCACCATGTTTTGTTTTTTGGTACAGAGACCTTAACAAGAAACTTGTTCTTGCATTTCTGTTCATTTTAATGCTAAGTATTTTATTTTTTAGATACCATTTTAATACACTTTATTTTGTAGTTGTTTATTGCTAAAACATGGATATTACAAAATTGATTATCTTAAATTCATTAGTTCTAGTAATTGTTATGTAACCAGTCCTGTTCTTTGCAAGCAAGTTTTACTCCTTTTTTTCTGATCTCTGTTATTACTGATCTTTTTAATTCTTTCTTGCCTCGATGCAATGACTAGGATCCCCAGTGCCATATTACATTGAATTGATGAGAGTGAGCATGTTCCCTCTTGGTTTTTCCCAAATTTTAGGGAAAAAGCATTCAGTATTTTGTTATTAAGTATAATGACACCTGCAGGTGTTTTTTAAATGTCCTACCTCAGAGTAAGGATGTTCCCTTCTACTAGTTTGCTAAGTTTTTTTAAAATCATGAATAAATATGAAATTTTGTCAAATGATTTTTCAGATCTAGTAGACTTTGAAAATTGATTTAAAATTTTTATACACAAAATGTGCTCCTCTTCCTCCTTATCCTACTGCTGTTCTCATGCGCTTAATTACATCTCTTGTGTGTGTCTTTAAAGTCTGTATTGTTTATGAACATGTATTTTTCATTTAATGTGTTTTTAAAACCTTTTTGTCAGTACTGGGTGCTGAAGTTGGTACCTTGTACATGCTAGGCAAGTGCGCCACCACTGAGCTACACCCCAAGCACCTTTTTTATTTTTTACATTGAGACAGGGTCTTGCTAAGTTGTGAAGGCTGCCTGTGGCCTCAAACTTACTATCCTCCTGCCTCTGCCTCTCAGGTCACTGGGATAACAGGTGTACGCCACAGCACCTGGTGTAATTTTCATTTACATAAATATATATGAGCAAGATATATCTTTATATATTAAACATCTTTTGCTTTCCACTGAGCACTAAATTTTTAAGATCCATCTATGTTCTCTGGGTACATCTCATTGAGTTGCTAGAAACTTCATAGCACAGACATCCTGAGGGCTTTGTATTGAGGTACAATAAATGAAGGTTGGAGGAATGTACAGAATATATTATCAGAACAAACTCTGGGGAACTGAATCATTGACTGATCTTGGCCGTTGACTCCTCTGAATCTGTTTCTTCTTTGCAACAGGGATGTCACCTTTATGTTGTTGGTAACATTTTAAAAGATAATGGATGTGAAAATTCCCAGCCCATAATAGGCTGTCCCAGCCTGCTAAGTCTGTCTCCTTCCTCGGGCTGTGCTGACTGGAAGTGAGGGTGGACAGTGTGTGTGGTCTGGGTGGGTGGCCAGAGCACGCACCACCCAGTGCTCTTGTGCACCTTTGACTGGAGGCAACAGTGCCTCAGCTGTGCAGTATTTAATATCCATTTTCCCTTCTGCCCTCTGCAGGACAAAGTAGCCATGGAGAGTATGCCTCTGCTGGGCTTCACCATCGCCCCAGAAAAGGAGGAGGGCAGCAGTGAAGTAGGACCTATTTTTCACCTTTATCACAAGAAAATCCTATTTTATAGCTTCAAAGCAGAGGATTCCAATTCAGCTCAGAGGTACCAGAAATAATCATCCTCTGTCTCTTTGGCACTCTTGCAGAGAAATGAGTTGATAGCCAGGGCTTCAGCTCCTGTCCTGTAGCGGCCCTGCCACCCACCCCCTCAGGTTGTTTGGGGGCATTGCAGGATCAGCTGTTGTAAGCTGTGAGAATTTTTAGACTGTTACAGTTCATTCCTATAGGTGTGCATTGGTTCAGTAAATGGTTCCAGGCCCCTTGCTGAATATGGAAAACATGTTTGGGAAACAGATATGAATTTGACATAGTCTTTGACTTCAGGCTAACAGGAATCTAGTCCAGCCACATTGTTTCTGAGACCAGAGTCCCAGGCAGAGTCGTGACACCAAATGCTCTGCCTTCTGCTTCCCAGGTGGATGGAGGCCATGGAAGATGCGAGCGTGTTATAGCAGTCCTCCAGCATGCGGACTCAGAACAGACTCTTAGGTTGATATGTGAACCCCTCCAGAAGCAACTCCATGTCCCAGCTCATCTGGACGCACACGTGGATTCAGCGTGGGGCCTGCTCTTTCCGCTTCACAAGTGGAATCTTGAGGGATATTTATGGACCGTTCCCCTTCTGCCTTCGTGTTTCCCAGGCCCCTGTCATAAACTCATCCTTATCCAGCAGTAAGTTAAAAGTTAGTAATTTGAAGACATGGAAGCCAATAGAAAAGTACATTTAGGAACGCAGGCTTTTTAGTAGAGACCAGCTTTTCCCATTTTAACTCATGGTAAATATTATCACCTTTCATAATGTCCCTTTGGGTGCCTCAGGTGACAAGAGAACCAACCAGTAAGTACCAGTGACTCTCATCGGAAGCACTTTATGTTTTTCCTGAGCTCCAGCCTCCTGTTCCGTGTTTGCCAAGTGATGTACTGAGGTCGACGGCAGAGTCCTGTGGACTCACTGTGCCACCCGTCGTCCAACAAAGATGTGGAAGGTTGGCTCACGGTCCTGGTGGTGGCTTGCCAGGGCCCAGGTTCACAGCATCACTGCAGGCCTGGCTCCCCTGGCTTGGGCAGGAGGGCAGTGTTTTCCCCTCCCGCCACCCTGTGACCAGCATCCTGCCAAAGCAGAGGCTGCCTCCTTCCCAGGAAGTCCTCACCACCTCACCAGGGCTGCAGACACAGCTGCTCGTACACCACACGCCGCCCCAGGTCTGCACAGACCCTCCGGAACAGCGTCTGCTTTAATTTATTGTGTGCCTTCCCGTGTCCACCCCACGCCAGCTAACAACAGCATGTTCATGGGAGCGTGTCTTTACTGTAGACTCACAGGGATCCTTGGGCTGTATTACGGAAGCCACTTTACTTTTTTGGAAAAGGTAAGAAAGAGAGAAAATGATGTACTTTCAGAAGGTGAATCCAAGGTCTTCCCAGGTGACTGAGGACACAGGGAGGAAGTACAGGGGCAGTGGCTTGAAGACATCTCTGCACAGCTGGGGTGGGTGAAGCCACCTCCCACTAATGATATTGCTCATTATGCTGGATGGTTCTTACATAAAGCAAAGGGGGTTTGAGGGGTGGGATTCCTGTTACTCTCATTGCAATAAAAAAAAGTACCATTTCCTGATGTCCTGTCCCATTCCCCTGCTGCCCTGTCCCCTACAAAAGCATTTGCTGACAAATCTTTTATAAAAAGAACCATCTCAAAGACTTGTTTACATGAAATACTTCCAGAGAAAATTTTTTTCTAGTTTTCAGTTCTTTAAAAATGATTGCATTTTTAAACATATAATTGATGATTCAAACCAGGTGACTAGACAGGTCTTTATGTTAATTTCTGAGGGCTTACCTCCAGCAGAATCATTTTCATCCTCAGACATACACAGCTGGGCCTCCTAAACCCATCAAGTCTTTAAAAAGCAGAGTAAGATGTTAGTATGTTGTCCGCCTTATTCGCCCTTTCATTTTCTGTGGCTTCAATTACCTGAGAACTGTGGTCTGAAAATATTACATGGAAAATACCAGGAATAAACAAATCTTAAGTGTTAAATACTTTTTTAATTTTAGTATAATTGTCCCATTTTACTGCTAGTTATTGTTGTTAATCTCTTATTAGCCTAATTTATAAGTTTAACCTTATCACAGGTATGTATATATAGGAATAACATAGTACCTATATTGTCCCATTTTACTGCTGGTTATTGTTATTAATCTCTTATTAGTCTAATTTATAAATTTGACTTTATCACAGGTATGTAGGTATAGGAATAACACAGTACATATAGGGCTCATGTAGCATCATGGTTTCAGGCATCCACTGCGGTCTTGGACTGCGTCCTCCGGGGATTGAGGCAAGTAGCTATTCCAGGCATGGAGCATTTCCTTCATCTGCCTTGTGCTGCTGTCCATCGTGATTTCTAGATCTAGATACGATCATGTGTCTGAAAGGCATCTGAAGGCATCTTTTACTTTAGATTCTCCCTCTCTTTTTATTTTAGATTCTCCCTCCCTATTTCCCCCCTGGTGCTGAGGCTGGAACCCAGGGCCTCACACGTGCTAGGCACACCCTCTACCACTGAGCTGCACCCCTAGCCTCTTTTACCCCATTACATTCTATGTCTGATGCTCTGCAAAGGAGAGGTAATAAGGCTTTTATTTCTGTGAGAATATTTGCCCTGATAAGAACATGGGTTATCGATAAAGCATACTAGATAGATTTTACACAAGGAAACCATCTGGGGCCACCAAGATCCTCTGCAGCTCACGTGCCTTTTGGGTGGCCCGCCTGTTTTATCAGGACCTCGGGTTACCTGTACTTCCTATGCTTCTCTGGGTGCTTGATTTGGGCTACCTTTTACTTCCTGGCTGCTCACTGCCCTTCCCTCCATCCAGCCCATTTCATATGTCTTCGTCCCCTGTCTGCCCCCAGGGGGATGAAGCTACCCCTGGTCTCCAGGGCACATCTTCTCACTGGCCCAGATGCTGGAAAAGTGACACCCTAGCTATGACACCCTAGAAATGTTACCCAAAGCCTTCCTGCCCCACTGCACAGCACAGAGCAGCTGTGATGAATTCAGCACCATACACTCCCAGCAAAGGCCATGCTGATGGGGGAGCCCAGCCATGTGGAACTTTGATGGGGAGGCAGGAAACATAGGGCCTGGACAAGTGACTTGATTGAGTACTTGGGCGCCTGAGGATCTTCTGGCACTCAGAGTTCACTGTAGCTCATCCCATGGGGTCAAGGCCACAGGCACAGAGTAGCTACTGTGCCAGTCAGTAAACTGGTGGGGAAGGGCCCAGCATTATATGAAATGAAAATAAAGCCATGGTCCCTCTCTCTAAGAACACAGTGCACAGGAAGCCTTTCCTTTCTCCAGCACTGTGATAAGGCGGAAGGCCTTTGTTGAGTGGATCTCTCTCCCTCCTCTTTGTCTTCACTGCCTCCCAGGAGGACCTCTGCAGGGCCGGCCCTGCGGCTTCTCAGAATCAATCCAACCCAGGGCCTTACTGAAAGCAGGTGGACCTGCTTTTCCACAATAGTGGCTTCCCAGACCCCTGTAGACTAAAGTTGTTTCTCCAGGCTGGTGGGTCCGAATAAGCAGGAAGAACTCCGTTGCTTACAACTAAAGCCCATCAATGGACGTTGAATTCCTGGGGTTCTGATAATGGTTCTCATGTGTGTCAGAAATGTGCTCCGAGACTTTCTGGCTGGTGATAAACACACCAATGAATTCATCCTGCTTGACATGGAATCTGATACTGGGGAGAAGAGTGGGGCGAGGGGCCGACGTGTGGTCTGATCTCTGAGCATTGCCATGCAGGCCAGTGTGAGGGCTGGGCAGCCCTGCTGCAATGGTGGAGGGTGACTGGGGAACCAGGGTGCTTTCTTCACTTCGCCCAGCCTCTCATTGGACCAACAGAAGTCCGAGGTGGGGACTGAGGCTGAGGTGGGTAGGACTGGGCCTGGAACCTGAAGTTTTGGCTAGGGGCGGCAGATGGCAGACCTCAAGTAACCCGTGAGGCTTAGGTGTAAGGCTAAGAAGCTCTCTATTTATTTCACCTGGGTGCAGGTGGGCGGAGGCTAAAAGAGAGTGTCAGCAGTTTATGGCTGCCCAGGGCAGGCTTTTAGAGATGAAAACAGAAGGGATGGGAGAGTGATCTCTGGAACAGCTGGTTTCTTGGGAAGTCTCTAATGGTTCTCAAGGTCTCTGGTTCCTCCTGCCTGCCTCCGCCTCTCTGCTTAGCTCATCCCTCGTTCAGGGTTATGTGCTGTGCTGCAAGTTCTCAGAAACCTCCTGGCTGTGGATACTTTTTGTTGCTTTTGGAGCTGTAGTGTCTTCCTTTGTTGTTGGCAGATCAGTCCATTTCTCTTGGATTGGGGAACCGCCTCACAGACATGTTCGGTGAAACCTTTACACATTTCTGCTATGGAACAGAGCCAGCCACGTGCTAGAATATTCTGTCCATCGATTCAGCCTGCATTTGTGGCTTCTGTGTGTTTGGAAAATGCTGTGCTTCTGTGGACTGCCCGTTGCGGGAGAGGACAGCTGTGCTGGTACTAAGACAATTCCTGTTCTCTGCAGAGTAGAAGGAAATCAACTTCTAATTGCTTAAGCAGTGAGGAAATTAGCTCAACAACAGCAAGTCCAAGAGGGTTAGAAGCAAGTTTTGGGAGGGGGTTTCAGCTTGATTCCAGGGATGGCTCCCAGGAGGCTGACCACTGACTGCCATTGATAATTGGGGTCACAAGCATTCCTGTCATAGCCACCAGGGAAGGATGGCATGGCTTCCTGGAGCCAGCTGCTCCTGGCAGCACCCAGTAGGCCTTTCACACCTGTCCGGTACTCCCTGACCTGTGTCCATCCACTCCTGAGCCAGTCACTGGAAAGGGGCCTGCCGCAACTGGCACAGACCAGTGCAGTAGTTTGGGTAACTGTTCCCCAGAGTCCACATGGTAAAGGCTCTGTCCCCAGGGGTTGGGGGGCTGTGGGAGATGGTGGAAACTTCAGGAGGTGCAGCCGAATGGGAGGTCATTGGGCCACTGGATTCTGCCCCTGAAGGAGACTGTGGCACTCAGCCCCTTCCATACTCTCTTGCCTCCTGGCTCAGGCAGTGAGCATTTCGCTCTACCATGTGCTCCTGCCATTGCCATCCAGCACCTCCACCAGAGGGCAAAGCAACAGGGGCAGATCTTGGACCAGAACCTCCAGAACTGTGAATTAATAAACCTTCTCTCTTCATAAGTTAATTATCCCAGGTATTTTGCGATAGTGATAGAAAGCTGATTAATACTAGTCAGTGGGATGTAGGACTGCTCGCTGCTGGGGATTCACCCTCAGTGGCCACCCTCTGGACCAAATCTTCCAGAGGAAGACTGTGGTTTGGATTAGCAGAGTGCAATGGCTGTGCCTTGCCGTGGGTTCTGGGATGACCTGTGAAAGAATACTTAGCGGGCAATCATTTGGACCATCGATTATATGTATTTGCTAAAAATTATAGTAAGTGGTATTGGAGAGGCTGATTTGATACTACCAATTTTTTAAGTTCTTAAATCAAATACAGTTGTCAATACCCAAACAGTACTGACTTCTTGTGGCCTTGTGGGACCTTTGTGTAATTATTTGCAACAAATAAGTGCTAAGCACCTTCACCTTGTTATGTCATTAATTCTCTCCAAAGACCAAAGTGGTTTTTTCTGTTGGCATTATTGCTTTTGGGTTCATTGTTTGAGCTGTCCTCAGTTTTGCCACTTCCTCCATCAGCCCTTACACTCTTCACGCCTCCTCTTCCTCGATGGTTCCCTGGGCTTTTGGAAGATTGTGGCTCACTCGTTCTCATCCCCTTATTAATGTTACTACCCTCAACATCCTTTGCTCTCTGGACATTTTGTGCCGGGATCCAGATCGGCTCATTTTCCACCTGTGGGAAAACACACGCTGAACCTTGGCCTTGGGTCAGTAACATGTTGGGCCCTCTCCACTTTCCAGTGAAAGGGTCCTTCTACCAAACTAAAATTTCTGGTGGCCTTGGCATCTGCCCCCAGTGCTTTTGCACTCTGGCCCTATTTTCTTTTTTTCTTTCTTTCTTTTTTTTTTTTTTTTTTTTTTTTTTTTTTTTTTTTTTTTTTTTTTTTTTTGTATGTTTAGTATGTTTATTGCTGTTAAGGCTTTACTAAGTATTACATTAGGTGAGGTATGCTCCCTTTCCTCCTCCTTTGTCCTTTACTAATTGTTTTAAAGTCTTGTGGGCCCTTTCCATTATGACCTGCCCCTGGGGGTTGTAGGGGATGCCTGTGGTAGGGGTTATTCCCCACGTTTCACAAAATTCCTTAAAAATTTTAGTTACAAAAGCCAGTCCATTGTCAGTTTTTACATTAGTTGGTAAACCCATCACTGCAAAGCAGTCGTACATGTGATTAACGAGTTTTTTAGTTGACTCTCCCGTTTGCAGAGTTGCCCACATAAAGTTTGAGTATGTATTTATTGACACAAACACATATTTTTGTTTGCCAAAGGGTGCATAATGGGTAATGTCAATTTGCCACAAGGAGTTTGCTCGCAAACTCCTTGGATTGACTCCCATCTGCTGTAGCCCTGGTACATATATCTGTTGTTGTGCACATTGTTTATTTTGTCTTACCAGTTCTTTTAACCATACCATTGGCACTTCTGGATATCGTTCTTTTAGCCCTTTGACATTTACATGGGTAAGTTTGTGGACATTCTCAGGTAACAGGACTACATTCGCCTGTACCTGTGTTTCTGTCTCTGACTCTGTTTCCCATTCTAGTTCTGAGGCTAATATCTCTGGGAGTTTTATTTCTGAGGCTTGTATTTCTGTCTTGAAATTTCTCCTCAGTTGTGGTAAAGGCCTTAGCAATGCTATCTGCAGCTTGGTCTGTGAAGGTTGTGGCCATGACTGGGGCTGTTTGGGCCATGGAACTGACGTCCTGTGTGGCCACAATCCAATCCTCCAGGGTCCTATTCTTTAGGCCCTGACAGGCTTGCCTACAGTCACTGGACATGCCATCCCACACCAAGTGCTTAAGCAGGCTGTTAAGGAGTGTCTTCGTCCATGGGGAGTGTGGCCTGTCCTCCCTAACAGCTGCCCGTAGGTCCTTTCAAGTCCTTGGACTCATATGGGCACCACATTTGTGGGTTGTGCACTCTGGTGTTGGTATTACATTGACAGGTTATGCCTGTGGCCCATAACTGCCTACACCTATAGGCTGCCCTGTCCAAGGTCCTGTGCTTGCCAGGGCAAGTTGACCTATGCTCAGGTAGAGCCTGCTTCTTGAGCACACTTCCTGGGGGTGTGCTTCCACCAAAAGCTCTTCACTTATCATTTCTGGTACCAGGGGAAGTCCCCCACCTTTGGGTCTGGCTCTGTCCTAGGCTCCTCCCCTTGAGGGGCAACTTCCTCCAGAAGTCCTTCCTTTCGGGGTCCAGCTCCAGGGAGGTGAGGGCTATTCTTATCCCCACTTAGTGAAAAATAGGAGGTGACATGGTTGAAAATAAAGTATTCCCCAAAGGTGAAGTGCTTTTAACATTTTGTTCCCAGCTAGTGGCACTGTTTGTAAAGGTCATGGATCTTTGGAGGCAGGTCTTAGTTTTGCAGAAGTGATGTCACTGGGGGTGGGCCTTTGGAGGTTTTTACCTCTGATCCACAGCCCTGCTGTGTCTCTCTCCCCTCTCATCTCTCCCTCTTCTCTCTCCTTTCCCCTCACCCCTCTCCTCTTCTCTCCTCTCTTTCTCTCTCTCTCCCTCTCCCCCCCCACCTCCTTCCTGCTCACAAAGATGTAAAGTCTTCTGATATGGGCTCTGCTGCCATTATGGACTGATTCTCTAACTGTGAGCTCCTAGTAAACCTCTCCTCCATAAGTTTGTTTGGGTTGGCTTTTCTCCTACAGTGTTGATAGCTGACTAATGTATAACGACAACGTGAATTCTCTCCTAAAATTACCAGAATGCTCTGGCTTCAGATGGCCAACCAGTAGGATCTTTTCCTCACAAAGCCTAAATCATTTAATTTTATCACATAATAATCCATGCACATAATCCAATATTTCAATATATTGTAAAAATAAATATGGTTCCATTTTTCCATAATCATCTACATAAGATTTACTTCAACTGTATTGGAAATCTAGTTTCAATCCAGCATATACATGCTTTAATTTCTTTCTTTCTTCCTTCCTTCCTTCCCTTCTCCCCCCCCCCCTTTTTTTTTCTTTTTCTTTTCTTTTTTTGAGACAGTCTTGTTGTATTACCCAGGCTGGTTGAACTATATGGCTTAAGGAATTCTCCTGCCTCAGCCTCCTGAGTAGCTGGGGTTATAGGCATGCACCTCCACTCCCGGCTTCAAAAAGAAAAAAGTAACACAACACTCTTGGTGGTATTCAATAATCAACATTTAGGATGACCACTCAAGCGTGAGGAGGTTAACTAAGGAACTCAAGAATTCAGCACATTTTTCTTACTGAATGGAATAGAATTGCTAAGATGAATTTATAAACAGCCTAACAAATTATTGTTACTTGGTATTCTCAAACCCTTAGGAATTTGTGTTGCACATGAAAAGACACATCTGAATGTTGTGGTTAGCAAGTGTTCTGAGTGTTGACAAGTCTTTTTTTTGAGAAGGAAGCTGTCATACTATTGCCACACAAGTTCTAAAAGTAAGAGATCACATGTTCACAGAACACTTCTGTGTCCTGGGGGTGGCACCCAAGCCAACAGACGCAGTGCCCAGCTCAAAGCCAGTATACACACTGAAGCCAGAGTGGTGTGTCTGGGAGGAGAGGCCCCCAATTTGCAACTTTCCCAGGCTTCCCAGAGGAGCATCCAGAGGGAGGGCCTGCCAGGGACTGCCTCAGGGAATTCAGACCCGTGGGTGGCCTGAGTCTACCACCCCCAGCATGGTCTCAGACTCCCTCCATGACCAACACCTGACTTCCCTGGGTTCCCTTCTGTAGAGGCACATGCAGAATGGGGAGGAGAGAGGAGGCCAGAGGAGGTGGCAGCTCAGCTGCACTCTGCCCTGAGCTCTTCTTGTCACCAGGCTGTCTGTGCTAGAAGTGGCAATTTACAAGGAGATCCTTTAATGGAAGAAGAGTGAGACCCAACGGGGTCTGAAGATGATGCCTTTAGGCCAGGGAGCTGGCACTGATGGGATGAGATCAGAAGCCACCTTTTAGAATTCAGTGTTAGGCAAACATTCCAGAAGGGTCTGGCCATAGCAGGGAATATTTGAGGAGAACTAGTCTAACTGCAGTTGACACAGGCTCGTCACCAAGGCAGCTCCCAGCCAGCAAATGTCTCCTTCCACAGGATTTCTCTGGAGAAGTGTCCCTGCCTGTGGCCACCTCCACAAACCACGGGGTGATCTGTGGTCATGTGACAGGTTCTGCAGAACCAGTTCTGTCTGCAGACTCAGGCTCTTCCTTATAGAGATCATTCACCTGCTTCAGACTGGCCAGGGTGTCCTGTGAGGCCAGCGCAGGGAGCCAGCAGGGCTCTACTGGGTTTTAAGCCCCTTCTGATTGTGTCTCACGGGTGCTGCTGGATTTGAAGGGCCAGCACGTCCACAGGAGCAAGGGAAGCCTTGTCCAGAACAAAACCCATGTGAAGAAAGCACCAGAAACAATGGTGTTAGCTTGAAGCCATGTTTTCAACACTGGAAGCAGGCTGTCTGCCAGCCACTGGCCACTCCTTCTTCCTCTGAAGAAAATGGAACACAGCAGTGTACATCCATCATATATATTTCAAGATTACCTTACAAACCTGTTTCAGTTATGTGTACGTGCATGTATATGCATATACTGATTTTTGACATAAAATGCATTTGTCTGTTTGGTCATAAAATTTTCAGGCTGGGGATATAGCTCAGTGGTAGAGTGCCTGGTTGTGCAAGGGCCTGGTTTGCTCTCAAGTACCACCAGAAAGATATTCAGACCATTAGCTTAAGACTATCAGGTAAGGGGGTAAGAGCATAAACTTGTAGTCATATACATAATGAGCCAAAACAAAAGACTGATCTAAAGTAACATATGCAATATAATGATATGCTTCAAGTCTTGTACTTTGAATGGCTTCATATAAAAAGGTTGGTGAGGGGGTATATAAAATTCATAGTAAGTTACACAACAATTCTTTTGATCTGGAAATGGAGATCATAGGATTTAAGGAAAAGCCCTGTAACTGACATATGTATAATTTTTATGAATTATAAAGATCCTTCCAGAACTGGGAGTTGCAAATATTACAGAACTTTAAAATAACACGTTTCCAACCCAGGCACGGTGGCACATGCCTATAATCCGCTGGGAGGCAGAGGCAGGAGGATCGCGGGTTCAAGGCCAGAGGCAGCCTGTGTAACTTAATGAGACCCTGACTCAAAATAAAAAATAAAAAATGGGCTGGGAGTGCAGCCTAGTGGCAGAGCACTTACAGAGTATGTGCAAGGCCCTGGGTTCAACCACTGAGTGCCTCAAAAAATAAATAAAATAACACATGTTTCCAATTCTTCAGAGTAAGCCATCAAAAAGGTATTATTTATTGGTGCTGGAGATCCAACCTAGGGCCTCACTCATGCTAGACACATGCTGTCTAAGCCGCATGGCCAGCCCCTTCCCAAACGCTATTTTTAAAAGGCCACTCTTTCACCTTCTCTTCTTGTTAGGAGAGGCACTGTTTCCATCCTATACATCGAGAGACAAACAATTTATTCTCTTTAAAGATGGACTCAAAGGAAAGGGTATGAGGACTTGGCTGTCATTTTCTAGTATGTTTATCAACAGCAGGGCTGGGGTTTAGCTCAGTTGATAGAGTGCTGCTCCACACTGAGGACCTGGGTTCGATCCCCAGCATAGGAGAAGGATGTGGCAATTCACTCCTGAAGCAATCCCAAAACAATCAGCCATTGAAAACCCTATGAGAGTCGCTGAGTTGGGTTCAACTCAACAGCACTAACAACAGTAATCAATACCTGTATCCAAAAATATGTCTTGTAAATGAAGTGTAGTCAATACGCTGTATGTTCCTTAGAACTCGTTTTAAGTGCAGGTATGAGCAGGAGACCAGGATGTAAAGGACTGCTGCCTCCAGGAACTCTGTATCCTTTCAAATCCAGTGTCTGCACTTAACAGCTCCTGACAAGAGCGCAGTAGCATTCTGAGTGTGTCACGAAGCTGTCCTATGGTGAGCAGCATGCATGAGACAACAGGTGACTTCTAGATCCCTGTGGTAAGTGGCTATGCCCTAAAGCATGGGACTTGATCCTTCTAACATGTATAATTATGAAAGTTGTTATAGACATAAAATTAGATAGCCCTTTAAAAAATACAGCCATACCACTATTCAGTGTGACCCTGGGGCCAGGAGAAAAATCACCATACCATTTTCACAGCAACAAAATCTCAACCTTTCATGTGCTCCACAAAGATCCTCCATGTTTATAATTATCAACAATTACCGTCTCATCCTGTGGCTATGTCCCTTGATATAAAGTATGAAAACAGCGCCTCTCCTAACAAGAAGAGGAGGGGGAAGAGTGGCCTTTTAAAAATCTCATTTGGAAAGGGGCTGGCCATGTGGCTCAGTGGCACAGCATGTGTCTGTCATGGATGAGGCCCTGGGTTGGGTCTCCAGCACCAATAAATAAATAAGACATTTTAAAAAAAGATATCCCTTGACATATTGCTTTCTCTCTGAAAATGTTTAAAAGGTAAGTATTCATTTTCCTCCCTATTTGGGAAAGCTAGAGACAAAATTGATAAAGGAGACAACATCATATCTCGTTTCTCTTTGGAGGAAAAATCACTATAGACAAAACATTTACTAAATAGCATATTTCAAATTTTAAAATAAATTTAAGGGCTAAGGGTGTAGCTCCATAGCAGAGCGTCTGGTTGGCATGTCTGAGGCCCTGGGTTCCATCCCCAGCATTGCAACACACACAACACACAGGAAACACTGAAGTTGCTTGTGTGTTAGGTAAGGTGATCAGGACTTTAGTCAGGAGCTGTGACTGAGACAAAGCAGCCTCTGCGAGTGCCTTGATTTACCACTTACAAAAGCACTTCCTTATGCTTCCTTCCACATATGGCCACCCTGGGTGGTAGTGCCACTGCAAGTGACCTCACAGCAAGTGGACTTTAGCTGGCTGTCTTGTGGGAAGTGCCACCAGTATTGGTGACCCTTAAATGAGGAAAGGTGACCAGGGTGCCTGCTTCAAGCCACTGCTACCCTCCTAAGCTAAACAGTCATCAATTTTCAATTGTTCTGGAAACCGACTCCACTGATTAAAACTCTAGTACTCTGGCTGATAAATACTGATATCCTAATACAGGGAGATACTGACTAGCCAAGTCGTAATTCTATGTGCATATCAGATTTCATATTGAAACCTGGAGTTTTGAGAAACACATTGATATTCATCCCCAGGATTAGTTAGCTGGAAAGTCAGGTTCACAATGGGCCTTGTTTCCTGGGCTAGAAATTTCCAGCCAACTCATTCGGAAGAAGAGGTAAATATGTGGCCAAGAGTTGTGTTATGTAAGGCTGTGAGAATTCTAAGGACTGTGGAACACTGTAATACCCAGGTACTATGTTAAATGGCATTGCCAGGCTTGGCATATACCACACCCCAGACCCACGACTGGTTACTTCCAGCTCACAGTCTGAGAAGTCAGGGGCATGCACTGTAATGGCTAGAAGCATGTAAGAGAGCGCTCTGGGAGGATGTCAAGGTGAATGGATTGTGTACCAGGCAGGTCAGGAGCTGTCTGTGGTGACTTCAGTGTCTTCAGAGCTGGGCCTGGGTATGGGAGATTGCCTCACAGGCGCAAGGGGCTGGAGAGATCTGTGAAGACAGACAGCCGATTGACACGTTGAGGGGATGGGGTAGTTTGGAATTGCCATGAGGCACTGTCACAAAAGTAGTGACACAGGAAAGGCTGCCTGGGACCAGGTGATTCAGGGCCACTCAACTATCACTACTTACTTTTACTAGACTAGGGGGCCCATATCTGCTTTCAAATAGGTGGTGACAAGAGTAGATCTGAGTTTTTGAGCATTCTGGTTTGCCATTTGAAGCAGGTAAGCTGAACCCTGTTTGATTCTGTCCAGGCTGCCCACAATGGGTCCTCTCCTGCACATTCTTCTCACATGGCTTTGGCAGCTCTCAAACCTGAGCAGACTAGGGGGATGGCTGCACTGAGTAGCAAGCAGAGGAATGACTCTGTAACTTCTGGGACTGTCATAAAAATGCCACTTGTTTTCTTGTGACACCCTTGGAAGGAATCTGCCATGCTGAGGACACCCGGGACACATAGAGAGCCGCATGTAGTGTTCACACTGGCATCAACTCCAGCCACTGGGTGTGATTAGCTATGCAGCAAAACCCAGAAAGCATACATTTTGGGAGTGTCTCCCAAACTCACTGAAGACAATAAATGAGTAAAAAGATATAAAGAATGAGTCAGGAATGGTGGTTCATTCCTGTGATCCCAGCAACTTGGGAGGCAGAGTCAGGAGGATCACAAAATTGAGGCCAGAGGCAGCCTGCACAACTTAGTGAGACTCTGACTCAAGATATAAAATTAGAAAGGGGCAGTAGGTGCAGATCAGTGGTACAGCACTTGCAAAGTATGTGTGAAGCCCTGGGTTCAAATCCCAAGAACTGCAAAAAATAAAATAATAAAGAATGTACAAGAGGATCTGGATACAGAAAATTTCAACTCATTTTTGGAGAACTGCACAGATAGTGGGCAGCTAACCTGGCAGGGGAGAAAGTGATCCCCAGTATGCCCATAGTGGGAGACAAGGGACACTGCCCCTGGGGAGGTTCAGTAATGAGGCACAGGTGCCTTAGAAGGTCAGCTGAATATCTGCAAGGAGTTTGAAGATTCTCAGCTACCTGGCTAAAGGTCTATGTGTTTATCAGTGGGACACTCTGCTGCACTTAGGGACCCTCAAAATGGAGTTCTTGGTTATGTTACATTTGAAAACACCACCCTTCAGGACCCTCATGTCTGTCAGCTTGTTGTGCTATGGAGGCTTGTGTGTGTTGCTGTGCTGCTGAACATTATGCCACCAGTATTTCAGATACCAGCAGGGCCACCCATGGTGGACAGGTTTCAGCTGAGCTTCCAGACCAAGACTAGGGAGAAGTACCCAGCAGCCCACTTCCAAAACAATTAGCCACAGAAAACTATGAATAGCAGAGAAGCACCGCCAAATACAGTGCTGGAAAAAGAGCTGGAAGGCATTCAAGAAATGACTGAGGAAGAGTTACCTCCTCAAAGTAGAGTTGACTTTAATAGGAATGGAGTAAAGTCCCTGGGAACTCCTTTTGCTGATGTGGCACAACAAAATCAGAAACACAGTGGTTACAACAATGGGGCCATATCCATAAAGATTGTGGGTACAGCACACAGCCAGGTAGTGTTTAATTCTGCTGTACATAGGGTTGCTGAGTCAGATTTGACTAGACGGCATCCAACAACCACCCTTCAGGATGACCCATACTCTGAACAGGGGACTGAGGACAGGTGAATTTTTCTGAGAATATGTTTCCATCAGGTTGTCAAGATTCATGCCTTCTCCCAAAGACCAAGAGCCAAGTACAACTTGGAAATAATACCTGTGCAAGGCCTGGGAAGCCATAGTCAGACTGAAGGGGCACAAGTCCCAGTAACAGCAATTCAGGAGGGGGCCAGTGAGTGTACTTTCCATGTCCCTGTGTCCTGTAACTACCAATCCACCAGAAGGACATCAGTCTTTTTTTCTTATAAGAACCTGAGTTACTCAGACAAAAGTCAGGACCTCCTCAAGTAGTGTGACAGACTATGATACAGCCTGACTTTGACACAAGCATGGTTTTCCTCCTCTGAATCCTCAAGGACAGAAATAACTATTAATAAATGTTCTGCCACTTGCTCAACATGTGACTTTGGAGAAGTCATCCTCCCTCTGTTTCGGCCTTGCCCACTTCAGCTGTAAACACAGGATACCATCTATTTCATAAGATTATTATAAAATGAAACAGGACAGTGTAAGTGTAAGGAATGTTCAATCTGATAGAGATTATGTCTGTTCTGATTCTACATTCTTTAAAGGAGGCTAACAGCAATGATACAAAGTTTAAAAGTTTATTGTTCAAACATGTAATTATACAAACCATATAAACAGGAGTCTGATAAAATGATTACTATATAGTAACAAAGCATAAACTATTGAAGAAAAAGAGATACAATTATACATACTTATGAAGTATTAAGCCTTTCCAGTATGCAAATACAAAAGTTACCTGCATTTACATTACAAAACAGGGAAAACATTTTCCCCCCCCTGGAGTGCTGGGGATGGAACCTAGGGCCTTGTACATGCTAGGCAAGCATCTACCACTGAACCGCACCAGCAGCCTGAAATCACTGTTTATGCTACCACAAAAGCAGGACCTTTTAACACTAAAATCTCTGCTTGATGGTAGTAATTTGAAATTTTCAGTACATTCACAGCTACTGTTTAATCGAAATTTGATTTTCAAAAACAAAACAAAAACACAAAGGTTTTGGGGATTTAACGCAGTGGAAGAGCACTTGCCCAGCCAAGCCTGAATTAACATTTATCATAAACTTGGGTGGCAAAAAAGCACATTTACCTTGTGCTTAGGTACAAAAATGAAACTGCATAGTACATTCCTGTTCTCAGGTTCACAGACAAGTAATCAATGATTGACCACCAAACACACTCATAAATGTTGGGGGGAAAAAATCTGCTCAGGGAACCACTGGAACAGAGGACAAAGCATCCAGGTCTCAGCCACAGAGTACTGTGCAAGGAGTGTGAGGTCGCAGGCTCACAGCCCAGCTCAGGAAAGCCATCAAACCACTGAGTTTTCACTGAGTTCAGGGGGACAAGATGAATACTGTTGGTCTGTAATACACTGCTGCTAGGAAGAGCATTCATATATACTTTGTACCCATGTTACCCATGTACACAGGCATTAGAGCTGAGAGAGGGAGGGGCAAGGCCTATCTCCAGGAAGGGCTCACAGTGTGGGCACCTGCTGAAACAGGGTACACACAGGGTTCAGCCAATCATGTTCCCCCACTCCACGGGGGGGGGGGGGGGCTCAGGCTAGTGCCTGGAAGAGGATGTAACAGACACATCATCATTCTCAGAAAACCCCAGTAAATGAAAAATCTCCTGGCATGGTCAGAGTTAAATAATGAATGCTTTGAAACTACATTTCCAAGGTGAAATAACATTGTTTTGTTTTGTCATGCATATTTGCAATGAGATCAGTGGTCCAGACCTGGAGTGCAAAAGAATTACCTACGGTGCTGAGAAGTGCTCATGCTGAGCCCCACCTGAAGCTCACTGCTTTAGCATCCCCAGTAAAGAACCTTTGTTTTGTTTTGAGATAGAGTTTCCATTGTGTAGCAACAGCTGGCCTGGAGCTCACTATGTACTCCAAGATGGCCTCTAATTCCCCTGGATCCTCTGGCTTCAGCTTTCCAAGTGCTGGGATTACAGGGGTATGCCACCACAACCGGCTCAAGAACTTTTATTTTAAAGATTGGTAAAGCAATGCTAAAAGCACTGCAAGTGCAAATGTGGATGCTTTTTATTCACAGAAACCCAGGAAAGAAAGTATAGGCAGTATTATACAATGCACTTTACAATGCACTATATATTTTTTTGTGAGGCTAAAACACATTAAGGGCTGGGATTTAGCTCAGTTGGTAGAGTGCTGCGCTGCAGTCTCTGAGGTCCTGAGTTCAATTCCCAGCACAGCAAAAATGGGAGAAGGACCTGGCAATCCACTCCTAAGGCAATCCCGAAACAGCCATTGAAAACCCTATGAAGGTCGCTATGAGTTGGACACCCACTCGACGGCACCTAACAACAACAACAACAACAAAACACATTAAACTGTTACAAAGCCATTTTTTAAAAAAATTCTCACTAAAAAGACTTCTGGTCAAAATAACAATGGAGAAAATAAAAAAATACACAGGCACTAGCGAAGTGCTAACCTTGACTTGAAGAGGCGTGTTTCATGCTAATACTGTATACAATTACAATCTGTGTGCACATTTTCAGGGTAAGAAAAATCGCTGGAGCCAAATAAGGTTAAAACCCTTATACTTTTAATATTCAACTGCTAACCTACCTGGTTCCTGACTACTGCAAATGCAGCAAATGGATCCAGGTGGTTGATAATACCAACTTTGTCAAAAGGACTGGGCAGAGCCCTGGTTTCACTTACTGCACCTACAGCATTAGGCAGGTCAACTAACTTACCTGGGCCACAAGTTCCTGCACCTAAGCAGAAGTTTAAGACTCCTGCACTCATGGAGCATGAGTATTAAATGAAAAAACTTAGAAAATTATAAGCCAATATAGAAACATTACTGTTTACTTTTTGATCTAGTAAAATTGTTCCTCAAAAACCTTGCTGATGTGAATTTTCACACTTTCTAGAAGCATTATTTAGCATTAAAACCTTAATTTTTAAAAAGGACACAGCAAAACATTCCAAATACGGTGTTAACTCAGGCACACCACCTGGCCTTTCTGGTTCTCAATCACCTTATCTATAAAACAAAGAAAATCTCCTTACCAGAAAGGCATCATATCCTCTCTGGAGACCCCTTCCAGCGTTTGAAGTGCACCAAGACATTACAATTGGAGCTGTTTCCCACTTCCTCAGGTGAGGAAGAGGGAGGGGAATTAAATGAGCTTTAAACTTTCCTACCAGAGAGAAATACAATTAAGATTATGGACAAAACAACGAAAGTTGGAGTCACCCTGATAAAAGCCCACAAAGCTGCTATGTAAGAAAAAACTTGGGTAACGCATCCATCTTGGACCCTGTACTTTTAATAAGAAAAACACAAAAGACAATTAGTACAGAATCCGCGGCCTAGAAAGCATCCTAATCAGGAGAGTAACCACACACTTCAGGGAGTCCAGAATGAATAAGTTCCTGAACCTTCCCAAGCAGGTCTTAACTATATTGAAAAGGCAGTAATATGCGAGGAAAACCTATAACCCAGGAGCTGTAAGATCAACGGGCCATTTTCCTTATATAATTTACATATAATTAATACTTATATAAATAACAAGCCTTCAGCCGTAGCCCTGTAGCATCCGATCCCGCCAGATCTCAGAAGCTAAGCAGGGTTGGGCCTGGTTAGTACTTGGATGGGAGACCACCTGGGAACACCAGGTGCTGTAGGCTTGGGAGAAAGACCTGGCAACCCACTCCCAAAAATCAATCCGCCATTGAAAACCCTATAAAACAGCAGAGAAGCACTGACAATAGTGTTTCGCCAGCCGTATGCAGGGTCGCTACGAGTCGGATACCGACTCGACGACACCTAACAACAACTAACAACATAAACGTGTGCCAAAAGCTGCCTTACACACCTGCGTCTTATTTTCAAGTTGCCAGGAGGAGGGCCGTGGAAATGCACGGGACTCTGCGTATTAAAGTGTTCTGGGGCGTCTCCACACTTCACCTGCCGTGGCCAGAGGCTGGCGCGTTTTCGGACCGCCAAAGCCCAAATAAAGAGCTCGCGAACCGCTGACCGCACGAGGCGCCCGATGACCCTCCGGACACCTCCCACTTCCGACCTCCCGGCGCTCGGGGCGCGCCCTTCTTCCTCCGACAAACGGTTCCCGAGCTCCGCGGGAGGCCGGGCGGAGGCTGTGACCACGGGAGCAGTCCCCACCCCGCAGCGGCGGCCGCGCCGCCCGGGGCCCGCAGCCTGGCGGCCGGGCGGACGAGCGGCGGCCGCGGCGTTCCGGTGCGCGCGCGCGCTCAGCCAATCGCGTGCTCGCCCGCCCCCCGCCGCCGCGGCGAGGCTGGCGCCGGGAAGAGGAAGAGGAACATTCGCCCTCCTCCTCCCAGCGCGCGGGCGGCGGCGGCGGCGGCACCGGGGTCACGAACTCTGACCTTTCACTGACAAAAACAATAACAAACCCCCTCCCCCGCGACCCCGGCGGAGCCCTGGGGCCCGCCCCGCCGCCCCGCTTCCGCCGCGGCGTCTCCGCCGCCGCCTGCGCCCCGCGAACCCGCGGCCCCGGGCTCCCGCCCTCCGCCGCCGCCGGCGCCCGGCCTCTCCGCGCCCTGCCCTCCGCGCCGGGGGCCGCCCGCCGCAGAGACGGGACCTGCTTCGAGGCCTCTTTGGCGCCAAACCCCGAGGTAAGAGGGAACGGGTCGGGGCGGGCCCGGGCCGCGGCGGAGAGGCGGGCCTACGCGGACATGGAGGCACCGCGGCGGCCGCTGAACCCGACCCTTTTACCTTTGCCATGGGGCGGCGGCGGCGGCGGCGGCGGCGGCGCTCGGCGCTTTGCATAGTGGGCCGGGCCGCGCCCTCCCCTCCCCGCCCGCGGCCGAGCGAGGCGAGCGGGCTCCCTCTGACCGGCCCGGCCGCGCGCGGGTGGGAGCGGAGGGGAATGGCCGCGGCCCCGCCTCACGGCTGGCCCTCCGCCAGCGCCGCCATCTTGTTCTCCGCGGAGACGGCTCCGGCGGGGCCGGGCTCCCCTCCTCCGCGTCCTCCTCCGCCTCCCTGCGGCCCCTCCTCCCCTCGCCCCCAGCTCCTGGGCCGTGCGCTCCCCGCCCGTCGTTGGCGGCCGCCCCGGCCCAACCGCCGTTTTTTTCTGAGGGAGAGGGTGGAGAAAAAGGAAGAAGGCGGGTGCGGGGCGCGACCTCTTGACCGACAGCTGGGCTGGCCAATTGGTGCCCGAATAGGAGGGACAGGGCTTGAGGCACCGCCCCCAACGCGATGTTGATTGGGCACGACGGGAGAGGGCGGTCCCCGTGGGCGCGGGAGCCCTGGCGGGGAGGGAGCAGAGGCCGCGGCGCGGCGTGAGGCCGGGGCAGCAAGGGCGGGGCGAGGCGGGCGCCTGCGCTCTGAAGGGCGCGCGGCGGCGCGAGCGCTGTGAGCCGCAGTGATAAAGGTGATGAAGCATTTTGAGTCCACGGCGCGGGCCGGTGGGAAAGTTGTTTGGAGCCCGGACGCCATTCGGGGCTCCAGCCTGGCTTCCCCTTCCCTGCGGCCCGATTTCGCAGGCTGTAAAATGGGCAGACTGGGCGTCCTTGCCCGGCGGGACCTCCGTTCTCAGGATTGTTTGAGGAGCTCCACTCAGAAAATGGAGTCCAGGCCACCCCGCGAGCCTCAAAGTAATACAAAAAGCGGTGTTATTGTTGAAAATGGGGTGTGGTACCACAGAGAGTGCAGAGCTTACGGGGTAGGGAGGGGGTTCTGAGGTGATTGTTTCCTCAGTCGTGGGTGATTTAGCACAGGTGGGTGATTTAGACACTCGGCCATCTCGAGGCCGCCAACTGGACGAGGCCCGGCCCTGTTAGAGTCGGGCGTTGGGGCGAAAACACAAATGAAAAGGTGATTTCAGAGAATGGGCCCTTCCGTGAAAGAAGCGGGGCCGATGGCGCGCCAGAGGCCTGAGGGGACTCGTTTAGCTCTGGTGGTAGGGGAGGAAGGCTTCTGGGAGAATGTGGTGTTTGCCTGGAGGCGCCCAAGAAAGGAGTGGAGTTCCAGGCTGCCGCAGGGATGAAGGCAGGCCTTGCAGGTGGATGCATAGGAGAGCCTCGGAAAATCACTTAAGAATCAAATCCTCTGTCAGCTTCTTAATCCATCTTCAGTTCTCCAGATGTTTGCAGAGCCCCACTGACTCCCTGGGGGGCTGTGTGCTAGGCTGGGAATACAAAGATGGCAAAGACACTGATCTTCAGATATATGTGACTGTGATTCGATATATGTGAATTCCGTTTTCTCTCCGAGACAAACACACATGCACAAAATGTTTTAGGCAGAAGCTGAGCTGTTGTAGCTAAATAGCTCAACATTAACTAGAAGTGTGATTTTAGATAAATTACCTATCCTTTTTGAGCTTCACTATCCTCATAACAAGTTAATGTAATTAAAGAGCTTAGAAGGGTACCTGGCGTATAGTAAAAACTCAAGAAGTTTATGAAGCAGTAGTTGTGTTACATTGGGCTGATTAGTGAAGTGATATAAACAATGCAGTATTTAGGAGTGCGTGTATGAGCAAAAACACTCGATTGGAACACTGGAATTTGACTCTGTTTTTAGGTAGTTACCTGACACAGTCCAAAAGTTCATTTAGAAAGTAAGGCGTGGGCAAGCATGGTGATGCACAATTGTAATCTGCAGGCTGAAGCAGGAGCATAAGTTTGAGGCTAGATGCAGACTGTGTGACTTCGACCTTGTCTCAACATAAAAAAAAAATTTAAATGAGCTACAATAGATCACTTGCAAAGGATGTGCTAGGTCCTGGGTTCAACCCCAAAGTACCGCAAAAATAAATATGTACATACATACATGTTGCAAATATTTTTTTAAAAAGCACTGCCAGCATTAAGATGTCTGGTATGATATCTGGGTGAATCTTAGAAGTGGTCTCTGACAGATAAGCCACTACCTGGGGATGTAAATGTGGGTGAGATGACTGACTTGAATTCTCTTTTTTCACTTCATATATTGATTTATTGTTTTAAGGGCAAGAAATAAACAACTCATTAGTTAATTGAATTACTAGTTTAATTACTTGAAAAGTAATAAGTTCATGTGTAAGAAAGTAGCCTAAATATAATCGTGCCACTTAAAGAAACAAAGTACCAAGCTAACATGATTTTCTTGAAATCAAAAATTGTAGTCTTTGTTTCTCTATCACAAGTGGATCAGAGAGCAGGAAAGAACCCCATAGTGAGTTTTCAGGGAGTTGGAGTTGAAAGTGTGTGTATGCATTGACTGTAAATATTTATCTTTTCTAGGGTAAATTGACTCATGCAGTAGAATTATTAAAAATCACCTTTTACCAGGTGTGGTGGTGCACATCTGTAATGTTAGTGATTTGGGAGGTTGAGGTAAGAGGATTGCAAGTTTGAGGCCAGAGGCAGCCTGTGTAATTTAGCGAGACCCCAGTCTCAAGATAAATTAAAAAGGACTGAGAGTTCAGCTCAGTGGTAGAGCCCTTGCAAAGTATGTGTAAGGCCTTAGGTTCAGCCCCCCTGAGTACCACAAAAAAGGAAAGAAAAGAAAATCACCTTTTACTTGCTGTACCAAGGTTAAAAGCAGATTTTGCAAAATATTTGTCAAGCTTCCACTGGAAAGTCTTTGATAAAAGAACATTTATTGACTTATTTTGTGTAATACATGTGTTTAAAATAGAACAACTAATAGTATTTTCTTAAAAACGCTTAGTTTTATTTCATTGTTTTTAGATTTTTTTCTACTGAATTTCAAGGATTTTAGGTGTCACTTATAAAACACTTGATTCCTTAAACTAATTAATTACTCAGGGTAACCAGAGAACTGATAGTTTAATGAATAAGCTACACATAGGGATAGGGTAGTGTCTTACACCATTAAATTAGTTATTTATTACTTGCTTTTTTCTTCTTCCTCCCTGTCTGTCTGTGTGTCTGTCCATGTGTCTCTGTCTGTCTGCCTCTCTCTCTCTCCCTCTCTCTCTCTCTCTCTCTGTACTCAGGGGTCTCACACATGCTAGTTAAGTGCTCCAACACTGAGCTGTACCCTCCAGCCCCATTTTTTTTCTTTTAATCAGGGTCTCACTAAGGGACGCAGGTTTCTCTGGCCTAGAACTCACGATCCTTCTGCCAGTTTTCTTATTCACTGGAATTACAGGCATTCACCATGGCACCTGCCTTATTTATTGCTTTCAGTGGTTGTATTTGTGGTGACCTTGAAGTTTTGTTTTCATCATCACACAGAAGAAAAACTCATGTCAGCAACCTCTTTTCTTTATGAGGACTGCTGGGAAGTTTTGGGGTTTTGTTTGCTTATTATTTTTTAGATGGAGTCTGTATGTAGGCCAGACTGGCCTGGAACTCCTGGACTCCACAGATCCTCCTTCCTTAGTCTCCCAAGTAGCTGGGACTGCAGACATGCAGTACTGTGCGCTTGTTGGGAAGTTTTTAATGTTACCTTCAAGCAGTCAAATAACAGTGGTGTGTGGTGGAAGGAACTTGGGCTGTGGAGACAGAAAGACTTGGTTCCAGAATCTTGAGTCAGTAGCTTCTCTGAGGCTTATACATTCTCCATTTATAAACTGCAAAAGGGAAGTCAACGCTGAGATTGGGGAAAGGGGGATCCACTTACCTGAATGATTTTGGAAATGAGGGAGGTGGGTCTGTATAGAAGAGCCCTGCCTTCAGCTTTTGTGCTGTGCCTCTGGCCTCCTATCTCTAGCTGCCTAAGTGTCTCCACATACTGAGGGCCTTCCTTCAGATGTTTGAGTTCTCTCATCTGTGTGCCCAAAGCATCTAGAGCAGGAGCAAGTGTCACCTTAATAAGTACCACACAGGGTACGGAGTATATGAAGGAATTTTACAATCTCAGGGTCAGAAATGGTCTTGGCGCTCATCAGGGACGGCCTCACATCTGATGCAAAACTCCCTTGCCAGATTTTAATGTCTTTTTTGTTTGTTTGTTTTGTTTTGTTTTATTTTACCGTGATTAAATAATGTTGAATTTTTTCCTCCATGTGTGATCATCTTTAAGCTAGTAGATACATTCATGCTACTGGCACACATTGTAAAAGATATGTTGTTCGTTGTTCATTGAAGATTTACTTGCCTTCAACCTAACTTGCCTGGAAGCTGAGATTCTCAACATTCCCTCCTATCCCACTGTTCCTTCTCCATGGCCCTTTGCAGGTTGGAGGAAGACTCCTAGTCCTCCCTCAGGTGCCCTGAGTGCTGGAGTCTCATCAGCACGAGGTCTCTACCTCAAGGATCATTGGGAATAGCACTCCCCTAGCCCAGCTCAGTGAACACTGCTTTGGGGTCTGTAACCCTGCTTAACTGAAGTACCCCTGGTTGTACAGTTTAGTCAGCCATCACTTTTTGCAAACCTGGAAGAGTTCATTCAGGCCTTCATTGTAGTCTGCTTTGTCATCCTGTGGTCTCTGTCACAGTTTTTATGTACTGGGCCCTGCAGTGGGGAGGAGGGGGGCCTGAGGCATAGATACGGGGATTGATATAGGGTATTTGTTAAGGGGAAAGTTAAAGTAGGTTCAGACCCTGGCATCTGGGAGCCTTGGAGTGGAGGGGTGGGAGGTGAACTATTAAGGACAGGAAAGGAATAGGTGAGTTCAGACTTCAGCTGTCCTTCAGGTAGCCTACACATATATAGACATATATATGTGTGTATATGTGTGTGTGTGTGTGTGTGTGTGTGTGTGTGTGTGTGTGTGTGTATATTTATTTATTTATTTTTTTTTTTATTTTTTTGGTGGTACTGGGGGTTGATCCCCGGGCCTCAAGCCTGCATGCTTTGCAAGTGCTGGACCACTGAGCTGCATCCCCAGCCCTTTTATTTTTTTCCTTACTTCCTGAGACAGGGTCTCGCTAAATTACGTAGACTTCCTCTGGTCTCGAACTTGCAATCCTCCTGGCTCCGCCTCCCAAGCCGCTGGGATTACAGACTTGTGCCACCACGCCCAGCTTAGTTAGCCTATATTGATGAAAGTCAGCCTCAGGGCAAAACATGACTCTTAGGGACAACACAAAGTACCACTTCCACTGTAGTAAGAGACCTAAAGTCCTTTTAATAGAAAGTGATATCTTTTGGGCTGGGGGTATGGCTCAGTGAACATTTGCAAAAGGCATACATGAGGCCCTAGGTTCAACTCCCCAGTACCACAAAAACAAAAACTCAAACTTTTATTCCATTATTACCTACAGTAACCCCAAAGAATTGGAAATGTTTGCATGTAGATAGAGAAGAATTTCATTCCAAGATTGCAAGTATAAAAGAACATGTTGTTTTTTCCTGTTTGGATTCATAGGAGATGTGAGAGAAGGTGCTGGGGCCTGGAAAATAGGCCAGCTACAACTGGGGATGAGGAGAAGTGAGGCTGGTGGGGCTAGACTCAAACTTGAGGGCTTCATGGTTATACAAGGAGCCACCTTACTTGCCTTAATTACTTGTGCAGTAATTTAAAAAAAAACAACTATGCAGGAAATAAAAAAGGTTCCTACCTGGCTGCCCACACATGCCCCCTAAAAGCTCCAGTAAAGGCATGCCATATGTGGGAGGCAGGTATCTTCTGAGAAATATACCCAACTGAGATTTCATGGCTCTTCAGAAGTTACACAATGCCTACAGAGTTCATGATGCATTTTCCCCCAGTGAATGTTACTGTACAGTTAATCTGGTCATATATTTGTAGAACATTTCATGAATTGTCATTTGAACCACCCACTGCCCCCCCCACCCCCATTGCTTCTGCAATAACACATCTTTTTACTAAATTAAGTGAATACCTTGGATCATTAGGGGGAAGATCACCTTTTGGTTGCTTTATCAAGGCTAAAAGCAAAGTATATGTCAGTCCTCAGCTGAAAAGGCTGGTAATTAGAACGTGTTTATTGACTTATTTAGTACAATGTTTTTAAGAGAATTTTAGTTTATAATGCATGTTTCTTTTCTGAGGAAGTACAAGATAGTTAATTTCTTTTAAAATAAAAGGGGCTAAACAGAGCATGGTGGTGCACACCTATAATCCTAGCACTTGGGAGGCTGAGGCAAGAGGATCTCAAGTTTGAGGCCAGCCTGGACTATAGAGAGTTCCAGTGCAGCCTGGGCTACATTGCAAGATTCTTATCTCAAAACGCTAAAAAATAAAAGCGCATATGTGCATATAAATAAAATAAGGGAGTTGGAGGTGAAGCTCTGTGGTAGAACTTGCACTTAGCTGTACAAGGGCCTAGGTTCTATCCCTAGCATCAAAACCAAAACAAAGCAAATGGTAAATTAAGAAAATTTTTTTGATGTTTTATCCTAATTCAGCCCTTTCATTTTGTCCAGTTGTGCAGTTGAATGGCATGAATGACAAATGCTGTTGATGGGTTCATATAATACGTATATACTTTGTTAAATTTCATGTAGACTTTATGGTAAAATGAGACACGTCTTCCTAGACATAATGCACATTTTACAGTTTTTGTTACTGCCTTCAATTTTTGGAGAAATAATCACCACCATCTCCGCCAAATAGGAGCTATGACATATTGCATGTCTAGAGTTCTGGGCACAGTGCATACATATATCAGATCTAATCTTCACGATAACCTCATATGGTCAGTATTAGGTCACCTTAGTGCCAGAGCCTCAGAACCCAGTACACTCTTTGAGATGAGAAAATACCAAGAGAGTAGATACTTCGAATGTTACATAATCACCAAGCACACAGTACATAGATGTGGATGATTTGAATCACTTGGTTGTGGAGGGAAAGGCAGGCCACATGTTCCTGTCATTGGAGACAGTTTCCTTGGCCCAATCCCTGCCTAACTGTGACGACAGAGCAGTTGTAGCCTCTGAGTGAGATAGAGGTGTTCCCAGTGACAGCTTTGCTTTCACTGCTTTGGGGTCTGTAACCCTGCTTAACTGAAGTACCCCTGGTTGTACAGTTTAGTCAGCCATCACTTTTTGCAAACCTGGAAGAGTTCATTCAGGCCTTCATTGTAGTCTGCTTTGTCATCCTGTGGTCTCTGTCACAGTTTTTATGTACTGGGTCCTGCAGTGGTCTGTGTGCTATTCAGGGAAAACTTGTTAGTTCAAGTTAAGTTTGAGTATGTGCTTTGATCTAGACTTGACTCTTGCCACCACTTCCTGACTAACCTGTCTATAGGATCTCCTTTCTCTGTCGACTTTGCACTGCTTTCCAAACAATTTTTTTTTAATCCAGATCTGATTTTGCATCTTCTACACAGCATCAGCCTATCTGTTCTCCCATAGTTCCTCAGCAGATTGCCTGCTGTTTCTTTAATACCGCATTGTCATACCTGCCAATTTTCTGTCAGCTGTCCTCTCTGTTTAGGACTCTCCATTTCTTTGCTGCATTTCCACTCTTCCTTCAAAACCTATTTTAAATGTCTCCTATAAGATTTTCATTGGCTCTCACAGGCAGAGGGAGATACTTCTTCCTTGGGACACTCATTGTAACCTTGACATTCCATCAAGTTCAAGGACAGAGACAGTTTCTTCTATTTCTCTTCTTATCTTATTACTCCCAGCAGTCAACTCATTGCCTTTAAGACTCAGGTTTCTATACCAGTAGCTAGTTTAGTGTTCTGTCCACAGTGCTTATTAACACAGTGCCAGGCAATGGAAACAGCCATTGCTATATTACTCTGTACCCCACCATTATTTACTAATGAAGGGAGAAAAAAAATAAGTCATATCAGAAAAAAAAAAATACAGTACCAGGTGTGTAGTAACACCTTAGTATTACTTACTGTCAACATATTTTTAATGGTAATGAAATGGAAAATATTTTTTTGAATCACGTTAGTTTGTCTTGGCTGGGTTTAAACCTTTATGTTGAAAGCACTTGTTTTACACAGTTTCTCTCTCTCTTCCTCTCTGCTTGTTCTTCCAGAAAGTGCATGTTCTCTTTATTTTTAAGCAACTGTTGATAATGCCTGAAGCCTCTCCGAAGGCAGAAAACCAACATTGAGATCAAGAATTTTCAGAATTTAAGTGTATAAAGAAAGGCATCTGAGATTATCCAGGAAGTTGGTGTGGACATTTGTCCCAACAGAGACAAGAATTATAAAGCTGCTGTAATAAGATCATGGGGGTGGCAAACAGAAAGATAATAAGCCATTAGTGAAATAAAGAATGTAGAATTATATCCACACATGTAGGGAAGCTTGAGTTGAGGCAGAGATGGCATTGCAAATCAGTGAGGAAAGGAATGTTTTTCAGTGCATGGGGTTGGGAAATTGATTATCCATGTGGGAAAAAAATGAGAGCCTTGCTCCTTATCAGATTCAAATCAATTTGGAGATAGGTTGAAGACTTAAATATGAGGGGCAGAGTTCTTTTACATTTATAACCCTAGGGTGAAACAGAATTTTCTTACAACATAAAAGTACAAACTAAAATATTGATAGATTCATCATTATCATCCTTCTGTTCATCAAAAGACACCTTGAAGAAAGGAAACGGATGAGAATAGGAGAAGATATTTATAATCAATCAAAAAGTAGTACCCAGAATACATAGCTTCTGTAAGTTAAACAAGTTTACTTTTCTCTGACTTAATATGTATAGTTACTAGTCACTAAAATTATTTTGAGACTCCAGGTCCCAGCTGAAGTTAATTAGTCCTGCAAATTTAAAACAGTTCAGATTAAGGATGTAGCTCAGTGGTTGAGTGCTTGCCTAGCATGTGCAAGGGAAGGCCGAGGGTTTGATTCCTAGCACCACAAAACAAAAGCACTATAAAGTGAAGTAATGGGTCATTGACATTTACATAGTTCATCACATTTGAAGTGATGCTTTTTACCTCCTTTTCTGTTAATTAGAACCAGTTGTAGCAAGAACAAAAGACCAGAGTGTTTTCTTGTGTTGACTTTTTTTTCTTCTGGAAACAAAAGTTCAAAGTTTTGACTATTTTGTTTTTGTTTTTTGGTGATGGTAGTGGTGGTTGTTATTTGGCTGGAGATGGGGATGGGGTCTTGCTATATATCCCAGGCTGACCTTGAACTGGGTATCTTCTTGCTTCTACCTCCCTGAGCTGGGATTACAGGTATACACAACCTGGCTGGAAAGTTTTGACTGTCTATTAAAAGAATAAATAGGCTGGTGATGTAGCCCACTGGTAGAACATGTGCTTA
Source organism: Pedetes capensis (assembly GCA_007922755.1). Taxonomy (NCBI): domain Eukaryota; kingdom Metazoa; phylum Chordata; class Mammalia; order Rodentia; family Pedetidae; genus Pedetes; species Pedetes capensis. Next base: position 153,595 of record VMDO01000911.1, on the reverse strand, counting down.
GCATGTATGACGCCCTGGATCCAATCTCCAGCACCCACCCTTCCCCACCCCCAAAGGAAGAAACAAGAAAGAAAACCCTTAAGAGTACAAAGAATAAAGGACCAAAACAATACCTCACAGTTTCAGACTTACTCATATTTTGTGAAAGTGAATCACTGCTGTTGGTTACCTGAAGTCAGTTATATTGGTTGGTGTAGTTCCTGCTCTTATAGGATTTTGCCTCCTTAGAGAAGGAGCCAGGTCTTTTTATATTTGTCAGCCACAATTTTATACCCTAGTTTCTCTCTCACCATTAAAAAAAAAAAAAAAAGAGGGAATTATGATAATAGAAGTGGCTATCTAATAATGGAGAGAATGATATAGAAAGTTACGAGAGAGTTTAAGAATTTCATAGGAATCAATGATTATAATACTTTAGGTAGAAATTCTGTGTTGTTGTTGGGGGCCATCGAGTCAGGTCCAATCCATAGTGACCCTATGTACAACAGAGGAAACACTACCCACACTGTGTGATGCTTGGTGATATTATTAGTGCTTCTTTGCCATTCGTAGGGGTCTCAATAGCTGCTTGTTTTAGGGAGTGGGTTGCCAGGTCCTTCTCCCTAGCCTACAGTACCTGATATTTCCAGGTGGTCTCCCATTCAAGTACTCATCTGGCCTGACCCTGCTTAGCTTCCGAGATCTGATGAGATTGGATGCCAGGGTGGTATGGCTGCAGGCAGGAACCCTGTATTATAGGAGGATGTTTTTGTAAAATTGTATTGTATAGTTCAAACAAGCAAATGAACTATATGCATTTGTATGTGTTGCACTCTTAAGTAGTAGTGTACAGTTTTTTTGGTGCAAATCCTGGAAATACTACCTGAGCTTTGTTCTCCTGTTAAGCATGGGACCTGTGTAGTCAATAATGAATTGTCCAGAAATTCAGTAAGTCCAGAGTAGACTTCTCTTATCCTAAATTCTTTGTGGTAGAGTTATTGAAAAGATTAAGGAATATTCTGGGGAGCTGCCTTGTGACCAGAAGAGACCAGGGATCTGTTTGGTTAGCAGTAGTTGTACTCAGGTGACCCTGACCCAGGAGACTAGCATGCTTTTTGGTCTTTAGGTGATCTCCAATTTTTATAAATGCATCAAATCAGTGTTTGTTTGTTTGCTTTTCTATTAGTAGAAAGCTGAATTGCCTGGCTTTGTAAATATTAGGAGTTAAAAGTATAAGTAAATTTGTGTTCTTCTTCACACACTTTCTTTATGTCCTTGTTGGTGATAGTGTTTGCCTTTCAACCTGTGAGTGGGGTATGTTAGGACCTGGGCAGGTTTTGCCTCTCACATAGCCACTAGTAACAGAAGTATAGTTGATGATAGCAATCGAGTGCTCTGTCTATCCAAAGTTGATCTCACAGCTTTCTCAGATTGCTACCTTCTACTTCAGCATACTGTGACAGGGAGCGATCCAAAACAGTGTATGTCGTTCCTACCTCCCTGAGAGGCAAACCAAGGTGTTACAACCCAGGAGACCTGATAATTAATTAAAGTTCCAGATTCATCTTCATTTATATTTGCCAACAGTAGTTTTGTCTCCATATCAAAATGTTAAAAAATTAAATTTTGGTACTTGTAATTGAAGAAGCTGGTGTGCAGCATATCTACATATGTTTAACTTGCTGGTGCTCTTCTGTAGAAGAAATGGTCCATGTAAGACAGTACCAAAGATGAATTTTGGTTAGTAATACTTTTCAAGTAGCCTGGTTTCTCCCCACCTGATAGAAGTTGCTGCATCTTTCCAAACAGGTTCTCTAATGATCTTGCTTCACCATGGCTACAAATATGGAGGGGCTGGTTCAGCACAGAGTGGGGACCCAACAGGTGGCTGAGGTGAGTGACGGGCTAGCACAAAAGCTGGCACCCTTGCTTTTGAAAGGAAAGAAAAACCAGTGTGTTGTGTTGTTTCCAAACAGTACCAAGGAAGTTGGCATGTGATCCAAATGCAAAGCAGGATGCTGACATAGATGAGAAAATAAAAATGACAGGAACATTTGTTCATAACATTTTTTCGCATGAGTAAGATGGCTGTGTACAATAAGGTGACTTGAAATTTTACCTTGAGCCAAAAACTAATAGAATCTGATTCTTACTGTGGGTATATTTTAACTTTAAGGCTGTCTTAGTTTCTCACACATTTAATACTTTATTAATAGTATGGAAAAGGAGAAGTCCTGATTATTCTGTGTGTTCAACAGTCATTGACCACCTCCCATTGCCCTAAGTGTTGAGAAGTATGGAGGTGAGTGTATGAGGGTCCTTTCTTTAGTGATCACAAGGCCTAGTTATGAAGTTAATTATAAATGAGTTGAGACGTATAGCTCCATGTGAGGTAGGTGATCCTGGAGGTGGGTTTTGCATGACAAACATTTGTCACACAGGCCCAGGTAAGTCAGGTGGGGAATATTGTGGCAGATTCTGGGGAGAGCAATGTAAGCCAGAAACATATAAAGGGGTTAAGGCATTAAATAGCTTGGTATGTGCAGGCAACCTGAGGTGTTAGAGCCAGATCTGGAAAAGCATAATTAATTTATCATCACTAATAACCTATTTAATATTCATTCTGAACCAGACCCTATACGTAAGGCTTTAATCCTCATAATAACCTTTTGAAATTGGTACTATTATTATTCCCATTTTACCGGTGAGGAAACTAAAGCTCAAAGATACACGTAATTGCCCTGCACACATTTACCAAAGGATGGACATTCAAAAAAAGGATTTCTTAAAAACAAATTTTAAGTATAAACATGGCAGTTCAAACCAATAAAAATGGTGAGCAGGTTCTTCAGATTTTAGATTCATCATTAAAACTGTAAGGCAATAGTTTAAGTAGTTAATCACACCCTGCCACAAATGATGAATAATACTAACTGAAGATGAGAGAAGATAGATTTCACAAATTTTGGCAGTAGGGAAGGTAGGGTGCTGGGGAACCCAGGTCCTCATGGATGCTAGGCAAGCACCCAGCCACTGAACTACATACCCAATGCCAGATTTCACAGATTTTTAATATTATATGTTTTAAAAGGTTACCAAACAATGGAAGTATTGAGGTTAAAATTCTTATATTTGTTGCTTTAATTTGTGGTAGGAATAATTACCTTGAAAATAATTGTTGGGTTTTCAAGTTTTAAAGGTGATGTTATATTTAATATAAAATTTTACTTTTGAAGCTGTTGTGGAGACTACTATATGGCTCACTGCCCTAAAAGGCCATCGTTAATTCTGTAGGGTAAGAAGTTAACATAAGTTAATATAAGTTCTATGTATACATTTAAAAATTTGCTAGCTAAAAATTTTCTGCCAAATGCCTTATTTCCTTCAAAAAATGGGATTTCATATGTTAACTTAAAGCAACAATTGTGTCCTGTGGCAAGGAGGACATTTGGGGTGACTCAAAATAATAGAAGGCATTCTCAGTTTTGCATGGAAAAGCAATCTTGCTTAGAAGGAGAAAGGAACCCTTATACAGTGCTTGTGGGAATGTAAGTTAGTGCAGCCACTATGGAAATCAGTATGGAGGTTCCTCAAAAAACTAAATATAGGACTACTACGTGACCCAGCTATACCATTCCTGGGTATATATTTGGAGAAATGTAAGTCAGTATACCCTAGAGGTGCCTGTTCATCCATGTTTATTGCAGCACTATCCATAATAACCAAAATATGGAATCAACCTAGGTGTCTACCGGCAGATGCATGGATAAAGAAGATGTGGTATATATATAGCATGGAATTTTATTCAGCAATAAAAAAGGATAGAGTTGGCCAAGAATGGTGGCACAAGCCTATAATCTCAGCAACCGGGGACATGGAGGCAGGAGAATCACAAGTTTGAGGCCAGAGGCAACGTAGGAAGACTCCGTCACAAGATTTTAGAAAAGGGTGGGGCATGCTGGCTGTGCAGCACAGTGGTAGAGTGCTTGCAGATTGTGCACAGGGTCCTGTGTTCATCCCTCCAGTACCATTTAAAAACAAACAAAAAATGAAACTGTGGTATTTGCAGGAAAATGGATGGAACTAGAGAGCATCATTTTAAGTGAAATAAACTAGACCCAGATAGACAAGCATCATGTTTTCTCTCGTGTGGGCACTAGATTTCAATATGTATATTTAATATTTTAATGTGTCATGGAAGTAGAAGAGGGAATATGTAGGTGGATAAAGGGACTAAAGGTGGGGAGGGGGCAATAAGAAAGGGTAATGGAAGAAAGTAAAAAACACCACATTTTGCTCTCAAGGCAGAATCTGGATACACATACATGACGTGCAAACAAGCGTAAGATTAGCAGTGGATAGAGGTTATGAGAGGGCAATAGGGGAGGTGAACATGAACAATGTGGAATGATGTGCATGAATGGAGATGTCATAATGAAAGCCATTAAGTTGTTAGGTGCCTTCAAATCAGGTACGACTCAACAGCAACCCTATGTACAACAGAATGAAGCACTAGTATACATTGTGCCATGCACATGGTGTTTTTTATGTTGGAGCCCATTGTTGCAACCACAGTGTTTCTTTTCATTTTGAGTTGTGCCACATCAGCAACTAGAGGTCCTCGGGGTTTACTCCATTCCCATCATTAAGATTGACTGTACTTTGAGGAGATAACTCTTCCCCAGTCATTTCTTGAATGCCTTCCAGCCTGGGGGGCTCATTTTCTGGCACTATATTTGAAGGTACTTCTCTGCTATTCAGAGTATTCAATGCCTAATTGTTTCGGGAGTTGACTGCTGAGTCCTTCTCCCTAGTCTATTTTCATTTGGAAGCTCAACTGTAACCTGTCCACCATGGTTGGCCCTATTGGTTATCTGAGATACCCAGGGTGTAGCTTTTAGCATCCCAGCAACATGCAAGTTCCCCCACCCCTGCCAAGTTGACAGACAGGTGGGGAAATTAAGTTGTATGTTAACTAAAAAATTACTAATAAAAAAAAGCAATCCTATTTAAAATATTCCCTGGATTTCCTTGCTGTTACTTGAAGGGATAAGTATGTGTGTTCTTTGAAATTTTGAGTTTAATAACTTTAAACTGCATGTAATAACTATACAGACATAATATTAGATTAGCTAAATGAGTAAGAGAGCCCACAGCTTGTTTCAATGCTAGGCAGTAATGGAGTAGCAAGAAAGTATCCAAACTTTGTGTTATTAACCATCAGTTTTGGATAGTTGTTTATTCAGTCAGCAAACCATAAAGGAGCATATACTTTTCCTTCCCATAGGACAGGGCTACTAAGAGTTCACAGTCAGAGATTAAGTGTGAGATGGGCCACACTACAGAGGTGAGCAGGAAAGGACAAGATTTTGGTAAAGAGGGACTCTACACAACTGGTTGTGGGCCATAAGATTAGACAGATTGAGGCTAAGTCCATGCCGTATAATTTCTATATGGTTGGTCTTGTGCCTCCTTTTCCTCCTCTGGAAAATGGGAGTAAAACTGGTACCTATCTAATAGGATTTGTGTGAAAATACAATGGAATATTATTGTTGTTAGGTGCTGTCAATTCAGGTCCAACTCAGCAACCCTATGTACAACAGAATGAAACATTCCCCAATTCTGTGCCAGGCACATTGTTGTTGTTAGGTGCCATCGAGTCAGTATCTGACTCATAGCGACCCTCATAGGGTTTTCAATGGCTGACTGTTTCGGGATTGCCTTGGGAGTGGATTGCCAGGTCCTTCTCCCATTTTTGTGGTGCTGGGAACCGAACTCAGGACCTCAGAGACTGTAGCACAGTGCTCTACCAATTGAGCTAAATCCCAGCCCGCCAGGCACATTATCTTTTTTTATTTTTAAACACATTGTTGCAGACACTGTATCAGTCCATCTAGTTGAGGGTCTTCCTTTTTTTCCATTGACCTGCCACTCTCCCAAACATGATGAACATGATGTCCTTCTCCAGAGATTAGTCCCTCCTATAATGTATAAAGAGTTCTGTTGTTAGGTGCCATGAGTGGTGTCCAACTCATAGCCACCCTCATAGGGTTTTCAAGGGCTGATTGTTTCAGAATTGCTTTGGGAGTGGATTGGCACTTTTTTTTTTTTAAGTATGTACTTTGTTTTGGTTTTTTGTTTGTTTAAAATATGTGTTGTTCTTTTGAGATGGTGTCTCACTGTGTTGTCCAGGCTCACCTTGAGTTCTTGGACTAAAACAATCCTTCTGCCTCAGCCTCCTGAGTAGCACTCCATCTTGCCCAAGGTTGTCATGCTTTTACTCCATGACCAATATAAAGCAACATTGTGGATTCTGTAAGTAATTTTCTCTTCAGTCCCCAGATCAACCCTTTTCTGTATAGACAGATAAGTCATAAATACCAAGGTAAACTACAAAAGTTTGATGGTTCAAAATAACAACTTGATGTTCTATCATGTGCTCAGATTTATTCAGAAAGACAAGGTAAGACAGTGGTCAAAAATATAGACTCTAGAACCAGACTGCTTATTGGTCCTTGTCCTTTTTGTTTCTGTATGGTCAGTAGTAATTTCTCCTGTTTCTTTTCTTTTTTCTTTTTTTTTTTAATTGGTACTGGGGGTTGAACCCAGGGCCTCGCACTTGCATGCTTTGCAAGTTCTAGACCACTGAGCTGCACCCCCAGCCCGTTTTAAAATTTTTTTTTTTTTTTTTTTTTTTTTTTTTTTGAGACAGGGTCTCGATAAATTACGCAGACTGCCTCTGGTCTCGAACTTGCGATCCTCCTGCCTCTGCCTCCTGAACCACTGGGATTACAGGCCTGAGCCACTGTGCCCGGCTTGCCTGTTTCATTTTGTAATAATGGTAACTTGAATCCATCTTTGTTAGCGTGTCCATCACTGTGGCAAAGTACCTGGCAAAAACAAATTTATGGGAGGAAAGATTTATTAGGAATTGCAGTGTACAGGATTCCAGTCCATAGAGGCAGGGCAGATATGAGGGCAGGGTGGGCAGCAGGTCCTGTGGTGGTGGTAGAGGACCTTATCTCATAGCAGATCAGGAGAGAGTTTACTAGAACCAGAGGCCCATATAAAAACTTCCAAAGGTCCAGGCACCCTGGCAGATGCCTGTAATCCCAGAAACTCAGGAGGTTGAGGCAGGAGGATTGCAGGTTGGAGGTCAGAGGCAGCCTGAGCAGTTTAGTGAGACCTTGACTCAAAATAAGACAAGGGCTGAGGTTGCAGCTCAGTGATAGAGCACTTGTCTAGAGTGCATAGGCCCTGGACTTAACACTGTCTCTAGTACTACTCTCCAAAACAAAATAAAACAAAGCAAAATCTCCAAAGGCCCACCCCCAGTGACCTAACTCTGCAAAGCTAGGTCCCACCTTCCAAAGTTCCATAGCCTCTTGGGATGGCACCACCAGTTGGTGACCAAGCATTTAAACACACAATCTTTGGGGGACATTTTAGATTCAAATCAGGATACTCACAACCCCCAATAAACAATGTGATGTAGATTTTTTTATCTCTAATATAATACCTGAGAAAAACAACTTAAGGGAGGAAGGATTTGTTTTGGTCACTGTTTCGGAGGTTTCTACTGTGGTAAGGAGGGTGTGATGGAGCAGAGAAGCTCACACCATGGCAGCCAGGAAACAGAGAAAGAATTCCTGAACTTTCTGGCTTTCTCCTTTTTACTTTTATTCTTTCCAGGTGGCCCCCAGTCTGTAGGAGGATACCATCCACATTTGGACACATGCTCTCCCCCTTTGATTAATCCTTGCTAGACACACCCTCACAGACACACTCAGGGGTATGCTTTACTAATCTCTTAGGTGCTTCTCAGTCCAGTCAAGTTGACAGTCAACATTAACCACAGACAAATCTAGCTAAAGATTTGTCAGTTCTTTGATCTTTTCAACAAACCAAAGCTTTTGGTTTCACTGATTGTTTTTTTCCTATTGCTTTTCTATTCCCTGTTTCATTAATCTTTCATTTATAACCACATTGAGATAATCATTTCATCCACTAGTTGGTTAGAAAATCAGATTATGTTAGAAAAGATGTGGAGATTGGGAATTTCCTATGTTGCTGATAGTGTAACCCAGGTGTTTGTCAACTATGAAATGACCATGAAAATTAATTTTAAAAACAAGAATTTTTTAAATGAAAGAACAGTGACAGATGAGAATTGGTAACTGAAGCAGTGAGAGCTTAGTCATATCTAACAGCATGAATTTTGCTTTTCATATAAAAGGAAATGAATTTTCTGAAGGGATAGTATTTTTTAGACATTTAAGATTTCCCTCTTCCTGGAAATACAAGGTAGACACACACAAATACACATACTGTGTTTCTTCATTGTTACCAAAATATACTTTATTTCAATTCCTTGAATCAGGACTTCAGGAGTTGACTTGCTGGAGCATTTTGAGTATGCTTTGACCAGCAGGAAAAACAAAAAACAAAAAATACCAAAAACCACTCACACACCTAAAGTATAAGTTGTATGTGTGCTGATCCAGTAGAAGTGATATGGTTTACCAGGTGTGGTGGCACAGACCTGTAATCTCAGCATTCAGGAAGTAGAGGCAGAAGGATTGTTAAATTCAATGCCAGCTTGCGCTATATGGCAAGACCTTGTCTCGGAAGAAATTAAAGAGTGAGATGCTTTATAAATGTTGGCCAAGCTTTTCTTTGATCCTTGGGCTATCTAAAGGGGTTCTCCGCTGTCAAATTCTTGGAACAGGAAAGTCCTACATGACTGAGAAAGTCAAAATCTTACGATTTCAGTACTCTTTGTATCATCAGGGCTTACATCTTCATTGCAGAAACCTACATTAACGTTGTCATGTAAGGAGTGTTTAAAAACACAGAGCTCTCTCAATTCAGAAATAAAACTCAGTACTGGTCAGGACATACCCGTAAGGTGGGGAGGAACCATTAGTGCTCAAGTGTCACGTTTCCATGTCCCAGAATGCCCAATTCTTATCACCTTAGCAACTATACATTTAAGTTTTCTTTTTCTTTCTTTCTTTCTTTTTTTTTAAGTGAAAGTAATACATGCACATAGATTTAAAAGTTAGCCAATATTATGTTAGACTTGAAACAGAAAACAGCAGGTTCCTGAACCAGGCCCACCTTTCCCTTATCCCTAAGTCTCCCTCTGTAAATTTCATTTCTTGTGGTGTTTGATTCCCAAAAATATCTTTACCCTCCTATTTCTTGATTTATCAGGTTTAGATATTATCCTTTTCCTTTTTTTGAGGGAGGGAGAATGAAGATTTTTTTCTTCTAATTATGGTAAAATATTTATAACCTTAAAATTCCCATTTTAACCATTTTTTTATTGTAAAATTTACCTACCATATACCATATGTAAATATGTAGCTCAGTGCCAATGAGTATATCCACTTTGTGGTGCAACCATTACCACTATCTATCCCCAGAACTATTTTTCTAACCTGAAACTCTCCATTACACACAAACTCCTCCTGCCTGGTCTTCTATGCCCTTAATAACTACTGTTCTGTTTCTATGATTTTGACTACTCATATCCCCCACATGTCTGTCAGCTTGTCATGTTGTGGAGGCTTGTATGTGGTTTTAATGCTGAAAGCTATACCACCACTATCTCCAATACCAGCAGGGACAACCATAGTGGATAGGTTTCAGCTGAGCTTCCAGACTTAGACAGACTAGGGAGAAGGACTGACAGCTCAGCCCGGAAACAATTAGCCATGGATAGCAAAGAAACACTGTCAAATATAATGCTTGAAAATGAGCCCCGCAGGCTGGAAGGCATTCAAGAAATGACTGGGGAAGAGTTACCTCCTCAAAGTAGAGTTGACCTTAATGATGGGAATGTAGTAAAGTTCTTGGGCTCTCCATTTGCTGATGTGGCATGACTCAAAGTGAGAAGAAACACAGTGATTGCAACAGTGGGCTCCAACATAAAAATATTGTGTGCATGGCAGTGTTGGGTAGTGTTTCATTCTGTTGTACTTGGGGTTACTATGAGTCGAATCCAACTCGAGGGCACCTAAAAACAATAAGGTATGTCATATAAGCAGAATCATATAATATTTACTTTGGGACTGGCTTATTTCACTTAGCATAATGTCTGCAGGTTCATCTATGCTGTAGCATATATCAGAATTTCCTTTCTAAAGCTGAATAATATTCTATTTATAAGCCACATTTTGCTTATTCATCTGTTGATGGATATTTGGGTTGCTTTCTTTGACGACTTCTTGGCTGCTATGAGTAATGGTGTTATGAACACGGATGTACACATATCTGAGTCCCTGCTTTTTCAGTTCTTTTGTGTATGTACCAGAAGTGGAAATGCTGAGCCATATGTTAATTTTGTGTTTATATTTTGAGAAACCACTGTTTCACATTCCCACCAGCAGTGCAGTCTGTCCAGTTTCTCCATAGCCTCAACAACACTTGTTATCTTGTTATGTTTTTTGATAAATGATATTTTAATGGATGTGAAGTGGCATCTCAGTGTGATTTTGATTTGCCTTCCCCTAAAAATTAGTGATGTCCGGCAGCCTTCATGTGCTTATTGACCATTTTTATATCTTCTTTCATATTTTCAACTTAGATTTCTATTTCTAAACTATTACTTAAAGCAAGTGAGTATAAATAAAGACTTGTTATGCAAGTGCTCTGCTTCTGGACTGCACCTCCAGTCCTTTCTATAGTTTGAGATAAGGTCTCGCTAAGTTGCACAGTCTGCCTCTGGCCTTGAACTCATGATCCTCTTGCCTCAGCCTCCTGAGGTACTGTGATTCTAGGTGTGTACCATCACACCCAACCCTTTGCCCATTTTAAAAAATTCATTTGTGTTGTTAGGGGTTTCTAGGGGTTCTTTATATATTCTTACCATATATATGGTTTGCAAATACTGTCTCCCATTCTGTAGGTTTCCTTTTCATTTTCTTGATAGTGTCCCTTTATGCAAAAAGTTTAATTTTTAATTTTTTGTTTATTGATATAAAATTGTATGTATGGGGTACTATGTGATGTTTTGATACATGTATGCATTGTATAATGTTCGTATTTGGGTTGGCATGTGTATCCCCTCAGACATTTGTTGTCTTTGTGGTGAAAACGTTGAAAAGTCCTTCTGCTGCTGTTGTTTTTTTTTAAACATACAAGATATTATCAGTGCCTGTGGTAGCTCTACTGTGCAATAACACATCAGAACTTGTTTCTTCTATCTGATTGTAACTTAGTGCCTGTTGTCCCACCTTTCCCCATCCTCCTTTTCACCTCTCCCCAGAACTTTTGATGCAATCTAATTATGTTTTCTTGCCTTTTAGTGGCATATTCAAGGAATTATTGCAAACTCTAATGTTGTGGAGCTTTTCTCCTATGATTTTATAGTTTTAGTTCTTAAGTTTAGGTCTGTGATCCATTTGTATTTGATGTAAGGTATGGGCACAGCTTCATTCTTTTTGAATGGAGTTTTTGCAGCTGTATTTGATGTTAAAAAAAAATCTGTCCTTTCCCGTTTGAATGTCTTGGTATTCTTGACAAGTAACACTTGGCATATATACAAAGATTTGTTTCTCGATGCTGTGTTCCTTTCTTTCTTTCTTTGTAATGTGGGTAAACACCACATAACATGAAATTTACCATCTTAATCATTTTAAAATATACCTTTCATCAGTGCTTAGTATATTGACATTGTTGTGCAACTTATTGTCGCAACTTTTCCATCTTGCAAACCTGAGGCACCATACTAATTAAACAATAGTACCTCTGTTCCCCACCCACCCCAGTCCCTGACAACCACCATTCCACTTTATGAATTTGAGTATTTTTGATGCCTGTCACAAGTAGAATCGTACTGAACTTGGCATTTTGTAACTGATTTATTTCACTTAGCATAATGTCTTCAAGATTCAGCTTATGTTCTATTTCATTGGTCTAAAAATGTCTGTTTTTATGACAGTACCACAGTTTTGATTACTGAAGGTTTGTAATAAAGTTTGAAATGAAGGAGTGCGAAACATCATATTTAATTCTTTTTTTTTAAAAGACTGTTTTGACTATTTGGGTCCCTAGAGATTCCATCTGAAGATTAGGATTGATTTTGCTATTTTTGCAAAAATCATCATGGGGATTTTGATAGAATTACATTGAATCTGTATAGGTGGCTTTGGGTAGGAGGACATCTTGACAATATTTCATGGCAAAAGCGGGCATCCTTATTCCTGATCTTAGAGAAAAAATTTCATTCTTTTGTCATTGAATGTGATGAAGTTAGGTGTGGTTTTTATACATGGCCTTTATCATGCTGAGGTGATTTCCTTCTATTCCTAGTGTATTGGCTATTTTTATCATGAAAGGCTGAATTTTGTCATGTAATTTCTCTGTTAGTTGAAAGGATCACACAGGTGTCTTCATTGTGTTTATGTGGTGTATTACATTGATGATTTTTCATGTGTTGAACCGTTCTTGTGTTCTTTGGACAAATCTCTCTTGGTCATGATGTCTGTTCCTTTTAATATGCTGCTGAGGATTTTTGCATTAGTGTTCACAAGTGATGCTACTCTATAGTTTCTCCTGGTGTTTTTGGCTTTGGAATTAGAATGAGCTTAGAAGTATACCCTCCTCTTCAGTTTTTTGGAAGAGTGTGGTAAAAATTGGTGATAATTCTTTTAATGTTTAGTAGAATTCACCAGAAAAGCCATTTGATACAGTGTTTTTCTTTATTGGAAGGTTTTTGATTCCTTATTCAGTCTCCTTGGGAGCTACAGGTCTCTTCGATTCTCTGTTTCTTCTTGATTCAGTGTTGGTAGGTTTCTAGGAATTTCTCCCTTTCATACAAGTTGTCCAGTTTGTTGGCACACAGTTGTTCATACTACTCACTTGGAATCTTTTTTTGAGACAGAGTTGCCTCTATTCCAGGCTGGCCTGGAACTCATGTCAGTCCTCTTGCCTCAGCCTCTCAAGCACTGGGATTACAGGCGTGCACCACCACAACTGACTCAATCCTTTCTATTTCTGTAAAATCTATAATATTACCCTCACTTTTATTTCTGACTAGACTTCTTACCATTAGGGATGAAGAAAAACTGTAGTATTCAGCTGCTCTGTATTCTCACATCTCTTTCCTCTATCCTCTCTATCCTCCCAATAAAATTATGTCTGTACTCTTTGCATAAATCATTGTTCTGTGTTATGTAATTATGATACATCACATATACTCACAGTACCTCAGTATAGTTGTAAAACTCTGTGGATACTAGTTTCTGTACAAATATGTCAGAAGAATTTTCAGCTTCCTTTTTTCTTAGGAAAACATTCCTTGTTAAAGCCCTCTGACCTCTGCTCCAGCACTTATTGATTGTATTTTTGGCTTGCTGTGCACAGCTGTCATCCCTTCTCTCTTGTTTTGAATTGTTTGTTTCCTTGAGTCCCTGTTTTTTTCTTTTAGTGTTTTTGTTTGCTTTTGACAGACAAGATGCTTCAGTAACTTCCTTAGAAAGGTTACATCCAAGATGAATATTTTTGTTTTTATATATCTACCTAAACATGTCTTTATACTCGCATAATTTAAGTAATAGTTTAGGAATAGAAATCGAAGTTGAAAATAATTTTACTTCAGAATTTCTAAGGCATCATTTTATTTTCTTCCTACTGAGTATTGCTTTTGGAAAGGTAATGCCATTCTCATTCTTTTTTAAATTAATTATTTTTGAGACAGGTTCTTGCTGTGTTACCCAGGCTGATCTTGAACTCGTGGCTCAAGTGATCCTATGTCTCAGTCTTCTGAGTGCTAGAACTACACTCATTGTGCATTCTTATTCCTATTTATTTATTTATTTATTTATTTTTGTGGTGTTGAGAATGCATATGCCCGGTAAGTGCTTTACCACTGAGTTATAACCCCATCGCTTTTTTATTTTTATGTTTATTTTGAGACAAGGTCTCACTGGGTCTGGCCTGGAACTTACTATGCAGCCCAGGCTCTACCCCGTTAAGATCTTTTCTTTCTTCTTCTTCTTCTTCTTCTTTTTTTTTTTTTTTTTTTTTGTGTGTGTGTGTGTGTGTGTGTGTGTGTGTGTGGTGCTGGGGATCAAACACTGGACCTTACACATGCTGGGCAGGTGCTCTATCACTGAGCTAATTCCCTATCCCCAAATCTTTCCTTTATCATTTGGTCTGAAATTCACAATAATGTCCTTAGTGTATATGTTTTTCATGCATGGTACTGGACATTCAGAGAGTCTTTTCAGTTTGGTAACTCATGTCCTCCTATACCAGAAAATCATTTTATACTAGTTTTCTGGTCATTTCTTCCCTCAGTTTTGTTCTTGCCTCTTTCCAGAACTCCTGATTAGCTTCATGTTGAATTCTTTAATCCTATCATTTCCTCATCTTTTCTTTCCTATTCTCATCTGTCTCCTTCTAGTCTGTAGAGGTTTACTGACTTACTAGTCTTCATCACTTAGTAGTAGTGATTGAGCTTCTTAGTTAACCTCCCTGTGCCAGTTTCTCCAGTTGTCAAATAGGATTTCCTACTGTACTTGCTTTAGCAGATGGTGAAGAGAAATAAATGACATGTGTAAAACATACTCCTGTAATCTGCCTCTTTGAAAATGGAGCCATGAGGGCTGCTCTTTCCCTGCAAAGAGGGGCTTATTGTCTCTGATTCTGGGGTCTTCTTAGTTCTGCTTCCCACAGACTGCACTTCACTCTTTCTCGTGATGAGTTGCCTGGCTATGCCGAATTCAGCCCAGATCCTAATTCCCAACCTGCTGCTGAGCCCATCTTTCTGTGGAACCAGAAATTCTAACCCCTAAGTCTTTTTAGGGTGCTAGGGTGGAAGGGAACTTGCCTCTCACTACTTTCCCCCTGTGTAGCCATTTGGGGTTCAGCCTTATTCATTCTGTGAAATTAGTTGCTGCTCTACCAACCTCTTTCCATCTTCCAAGTTTGTCAGCATCTGGGATCCACTGTCATCTCCTTGACTGGTCCTTTTGTCCTTGTGAGTTTGTATACATTATTTACTACTGTTCATTGACTCATGCTTAAACATGACTTGGTGAAGGAGTAGGGATAATAAGTGAACGTGGTTATTTCTGTATTGAACTGGAAGTCAGTGAAATACTGCATGTAAAGGAAATTGAGATTGTTCATGGGTAGACTTTGGGGTGCTTCAGAAATATTCATTTATCATTCACAGAGGATTTAAGGAGTGCTTCCTGTGTGCTAGGCACTTTTTTTCATATTCAAAATAAAGGTTCTGCTAACACAAATTTTCTGTTCTATTAGGAAACAGCCAGCAAACTAGAGAAAAATAAAATGTCAAAAGAGTTGATTGAAAATGACAAGATTACTATCTAAGCACAGTAGGAGAAAATCTCTTAGAATGTAGCATTTAAATGGACACCTGAAAGCTGAGTGTGCAGTCTGTGGTAAGAGTGCTTGCCTAGCATGCACAAGGCCCTGGGTTCCCTCTCCAGCACCCTTGAAAATAAGTGGATGAATAATCCATTGAGGCCTGAATGAAGTAAAAGAGTGATTCATATATCTGAAGATGAGGGTGGCCAAGGTGGGGAGCATCCTAGGCAGAGAAGAAGAGAAACATACTTGGTTTAGAACTTGAAAGAGTCTTTGTCACAGGAGTGAGGGGCAAAGTGGTAAGAGTTGAGGTTGGTCAGGTTGGGAGGCAGGGGCCAGATCCGCTTGGGTTTTATAGGTCATGGTCAGGACTTTATATTTTATTCTAAATATGTTTGGGAATCTTTGGAAAATTGTAAGCAGAAGAATGACCTGCCTTTGAGGGTTGAATCAGGAGACAACTAATAGTGCACACTACTGCAGTCAGTTCCTCACTTGATAGACCACCCTCCCTTCCTTGATGGTGGACAGATTTGGAGTACTCCCTATTTTTAAACTGTTGGTACCAATAACCCCTGTAGTAGAATTTCCTTGAATGGCTGTATCCATACCATATCACCCCTAGCCTCCTTGGTCTATGTTGACTGAACCAAGTTATATGCCTAAAGGACTGAACTAAAAAGATTCCTACTGTAAAGAATTGAAGAGCTAGGTGTGGTGGTGCAAACATGTAATCTCAGCACTCAGGAAGATGGGGCAGGATGATGATTGTAAGTTCAAGGCCAGCCTGGGCTACCTGGTGAGACCATGTCTCAAAATTTTTCTTTTGTGCTTCTTTTTTCTTTTCTCTTCTCTTCTCTTTTCTCTTCTCTTTTCTTTTTCTTTTTTTTTTTTTTTTTCTGTTTCTCTTTCTTTTTCTTTTTCTTTCTTTTTTTTGGCAGTACTGGTGGCTTGAAAGCAAGGCCTTGTGTGTACGTTGCAAGTGCTCTATCATCGAGCTGCACCCTTCAGCCCCTTTTAATTTTTAATCTTGAGACAAAGTCTCCTTAACTTAACACAAGCTGCCTCTGGCCTTGAATTCACCATCTTCCTGCCTCCACCTCCTGAGTTGCTGGGATTATAGGTGTGTGCCACTACGCACAGCTCAAAAAAAATATTTTTTAAAGTTAGGCCAGTGCCATGGTGCTCTCCTGTAATCCCATCAACTCAGTAGGCAGAGGAAGAAGGATCACAAGTTTGATGCCAGAAGCAGCCTGTGCAACTTAGCGAGACCCTGTCTCAAAATAAACAAGGGACTGGAGGTGCAACTTAGTGGGGAAGTGCTTGCCTACCATGTGCGAGGCCTTGAATTCAACCCCCTAGTACTGAAACAACAACAAAAATTAAAAATCAGGCATTTCTGCTACAACATGATGTAGGAGTTTCTGTAAAACCTTGTGTTCTACAAACTAAAAATAATAACTTATGGGAAAATAAAAGTTTGGAATAGACCAGAGGAACAAAAAATAATAGCAACCTAATAAAAATACTAGCACAGTTATACAATTATGTTGATCCTAATAATGAAACATTAAATATAGGATTCTGTCTTAAAGTGAAAGTTATTTTTTGAAAAAGAATGTAAAAGTTTAGAGATGCTGATTTATTGCATACATGCATAAAAATTTAAGGAAGAAGTATAAAATGGATAAAGATACGGGAGAGTTTCCAAGACAACACGTTGCCAGAGACAAGGTGGTGGTCCTGGTATAAATAGGCACCATGTCCAACATAGTTGTCTGTAGCTTGCTGTGCCTGTGTTCTTTGCATCCTGTGGGTGTTACCAGATGAGACAAAGCATTGAAGATTTAGAAATCATTTGTGAATCAGTATGGTTTCCATTCATACACTGATGTCACTTCTCTATTTACAATTTTATAGAATAAAATTCAAAATAATTCATATTACAGAATTATAAATTCAAAATAATTCATATTATAGAAATAACTTTACAGTAGAATGTACTACAGTAACAATAATAACAGCTGTTGAGCCTTACTTTGTGCCAGATACTGCTAAGCCTTCCATGTATATTGTCTTATTTAATCTTAACAGAAAGCCTGGAAAGTAGTACTCTAACTTCTTGTGTGCATCAAACCCAAGGCCTTGGGTATGCTAAGCAGCTACCACTGTTTTAACCTTCACTCTATAACTTTTCATAGTTAAGGATGCTGAGGTACAGGAGTGGGTTAAAGAACTTACCTCCTGTCACATTGTGAAAGGTAGCAGTGGATTCTGAAGTTATAAGATTGTGTAGGATCAGGACTTGAGTTGATGCCATGCATAAGCCCAAACTGTTGAGAAACAGGGAACATTAATCAGCAGAGAGAAGGGATTGTGACCAGACTCTCAGAAGAAAGCAAAGACGATTTTTTTGATAACGTGGCAGTAGAATGCAGTAGAAAAAGAAGTTTGCCTGATAGGTCCCTATATGGCCTTGTCATACATGGTGAGATTGGGTTCTGTGAATATCCTTAAAACAAATCTCCATTTTTCATTGAGCAAGTTTGAGTGTCATTTGTAACCAATCACTACCAAAGAACCAAAACTCTCCCAAGTCCTAGTATTATGTATCTGGCATATCACATTTCAGGACTATAAACTTCAGTTTTCAAGTAAGTAGATTAATTGAACTTCTTTTCCCTATGAACTTGAATAAATTATCTGTTAAAGGTCAAGCCCATGACTCTGAAATATCCAAAGTGTATGTGGATTGGATTACGGAGAAGAAAGCACCCTGGAGATAGGCACAGAGTCAGGAGCCTAGAGAGAAGTCTTGAATTAGTGCCAGTGTTTTCTTTATTAGTTTCTCTTTGATATGAAGGTCAAGTGATGGCTACTCTTCAATAACAGTGTATAACTGTTGTGTTGAATGTTAAGAAATTTCTTTGCTATACACTTGTGTATATATTCTTACATGATGTATTATTTTTTCTAATTTTAAACTTTAATTTTTGTACATATTCTTTTCTATGGTTTGTATTCTTTGCTCACCATTGTGGGGGGTTTTTATTTTTCATTTTTATTTTTTATTTTATTTTGCGGTACTGGGGTTTGAACCCAGGGCCTTGCACTTGCATGCTTTGCAAGTGCTGGACCACTGAGCTGTACCCCCATCCCTCCCCTCCTTTTTTTTTTTTTAACTTTTTGAGATAGGGTCTCCCTAAGTTATGCAGACTGCCTCTGGCCTTGAACTTGTGATCCTCCTGCCTCTGCCTCCTGAGCCCCTGGGATTACAGGCGTGTGCCAGCGCGCCTGGCTTACCATTGTGTTTTTGAGATTTGTCTGTATAAATATATGAATCTACAGTTCATTCTTTTTCACTAGTATTGGATTCTATGAATGTATTATCAAGTATTCATTCTACTACTGGTGGACGTTTGAGATGTCAATCCCTTTTGGGCCCTGAAGCCATACCACTGGGGCATCCAATCCTGTCAGATCTCTGAAGCTAAGCAGGTTCGGGCCTGGTTAGTACTTGGATGGGAGACCGCCTGGGAACATGAGGTAGTATAGGCTTGCGAGAATGACCTGGCTACCCACTCCCAAAAAACAATCAGCCATTGAAAACCCTATGAATACCAGAGAAGCACTAATGATACTGTTTTGCCTGTTGTGTTTAGGGTCCCTATAAATCGGACACCAACTTGATGGCACCTAACAATAGCAGCCAATCCCTTTTGGTGGGGTGATAGGATGAGGCTGATACTAGAAAAAATGTTTCAGGAAATGTTCTTGTACATGTCTCGGTGTATGTGTGCAAGAGCTTCTTTAGGGTATGTATAGCTAATATAGATGAACATCCCTAATGTGAAAATCTAAAATGTGCCAAAGATCCAAAACTTTTTGAGTGCTGACATGATCACACAAGTGGAAAATTTCATACTTTACCTCATGTGACAAGTTTCAGTCAAACACAGACACACTAAAAAGTATTGTATAGAATTACCTTCAGGCTGTGTGTAGAAGGTATATATGAAACATAAATGAGCTGGGCGCAGCGGCACATGCCTATAATCCTGGTGACTTGGGAGATGGAGGCAGGACCAGAGGCAGCCTATGTAACTTACCAAGATCTTGTCTCAACATAACAAGTAAAAATTGCGCTGGCATGCAGCTCAGTGGTAGAGCACTGGCAAAAGTCCTGGGTTCAACTCCCCATGTTGCTAAGGAAAACCAAAAGGACTTTGGAAACCATATTCTCATTTTTGTTGCCTATACTTAGTGAATTGCATGTTAAGTTTCTTAGAACTCTGACTAGTTGTTGAGATGGAGGGACTTTTTGCCTAGCTTCTCAAAGAGGGATTCATCTCTTTTTTCCTCTTAATTTTTCCCTTTTGATTTGTGATACCTGGGTGCTAGAATCTGAAATGTTCATTTAAGTCTTCCATTGCTTTAGGCTAGTGCACATACAGATTTCTGGGGTGGAAATTCATCACTGATAGCAATGTAAACTTTCAAATTTTCTTTGTCTCAACATCCTTCTCCAGTCCATGTAAAAAGTAAATATTCATTAAACTTCTTTCTTTCTCCTCCCTCCCTAGGCTTTTATTTTGCCTGGTTTTTGATGAGTGGCCAGCATTCACTTCATACCACTGTGTGGAAGTAGAGTCCCCATGTCAAACAGCAGGCTTAGTGACAGGTGCTCTTGTCTCAAAGCCAGAGAATCTGAGTATTTTCAGCTCCATTCACTGTGGCCCTGGGAGCTTCCTTTGCTCAGTGGGCTTGGGGTGGGGAGTAGGCTGACACTTAAAGCCATCATGTGAGCCTCTCACATTTGTGTGCACCAGCATGGGTCCATCTTCCTAACTGAACAGCTCTTTCCCGTGGGTAGATGTAGGTAAATGAGCCCAGTTGAGTGGTTCTTACGAATGTTTTTGTATGTAGTATAGACTGTATGTTGTTGGCAGTCTTTGAATGAAAGAGGAACTTTAGAAAACTTCATATCTGTAAAAATACGAGCTTTCAACCCTGTGAAGTTGAAAATGCTGTGTGCAGAATGTCTGGGTTCTCCAAATCTTTCTTCCACTCCTTAGAGTTTTAAAACTGTTTTGACTTGTTTGGACTCCATGGTAACATTCGTGTGAGCTCTCTGTTGAAGAAAGGTGATCTTTAAGGGGAAAGATGTTGGTGGAGAGGATTTAACAAAGGCAGCAATCTAGGTGAAGGGAGAACTTTGTAAAGCAGTGTACATCTTCCTTACAAGCAGTTCATTATGAGACAGAGTGTTTCAGCAGCTGGAAAAACGGCAGGAACATGTCAATTTTGCTTCCTTGGTTACAGGGAGTGATAGTGTACTTGACCTTCAGCAGAGCAGGGTCACAGAGAGGGCATCTTTAAACAGCCCTGTCTGGTTTGGTGAATGGAATCTGTGCTGGCAGGGTTTGAAAGCACAGGCCTATGAATTCCCCCACCACTTCCTGGCCATTTTGGTTGGACTCTATTTGCCCTGGGAGGTTGCTGAAGAAAAATGTAAATAAAGCTGCAGGGAGCGGTTGGCATGGTAAGTGTCCTAAAGGAAGCAAGACTGTAGTGTTGAAGACTTTTCTCTCTGTTTCTGGGGGAAGCCTTCCTGTAAGGCAGTGTATTTCAATAGGCACTTGTTTCTAAAGCACAGGATTGGTAAAACAGAACAGGATTTAGGTATCTATTGTGTATTTGTAGGAATTCAGTTTATTATCTATTGCTGTGCTAATCTCCTAGCAAATTGGTTTTTTCCATAGGAACTTGTATTAAGGTTTGCTGGGTAAATTCAGATGGGGCAAAAGCTGATTGTGGTTTTTCCAGCAGGTTAATCTGCCTGTGAGCAAAGAATTTATGGACCTTATTTTTAAATATCTCATTACTTTTATTATTATTTGTTTTATTTTTGTGATACTGGGGGACCTTGCACATACTTTGTAAGCTCCCTACCACTGAGCTGCAACCTCAGCCTCTTCCCACCCCTCTTTCCTTTTAATTTTGAGATGAGATCTTGCCAAGTTTCATAGGCTTCCTCAGGCCTCAAATTTTTTTTATGGAGTAGCACCAGCCTGTCGCATTGTTTTTACATAATTGTGGAAAGTAGTTGTTGACTTTGTTTTGAGAAGGGTCTTGCTATGTAGCCCAGCTTTGCCTTGAACTCAGGATCCTCCTGCCTCAGTCTCCCTTTTGCTATGATATCAGGTCTGCTCCACCACACCCAGCCAATTGTTGACTTTTCCATCTTTGTTTTTGTGCCAGGAAATTTAGGGATATTATTATTAACTGGAACATTAAAAATGGGCTAATCAATTCTGATACAAATTATGCATATTTATACTGTTCTGGATGCATCCTTCATTAACTTTACTGTGAAGAGAAGCTAAACTTGCTGGTCATCAAGAGAAATAATTCTTCAGGAACATGGCCCACTGGCTGGCTAATAAGGTTCTTCCTAACCCTGTATGTGAGGTGAAAGTTAGACTCTGTAGAGACCAACAGCCTTCTGTAGATTCCTGTCTTACGCAAGCTGAAGCACAAAGGGGTAACTCCTTGTTCAGTGACCCTTCACCATATTTACTATTTAATGGGGCTCTGAAATAGATATAAAAGGAGGAAGTAGTCCATTTCAATGCAGGCTGGAGGTATGCTCTGCCTGAAACCCTTGCCCCACTTAGGTTCATTACATTGTTCATTATTTCCCTGGGAGTGTTATGGAGAAGGGGGAAGTTCCTGATTGAGATTTGTAAAGTATTAGGTCTGCATCCTGTTTTTTTCACACTGTATGAACTCTGTTGCCCCTCTATTAACCCATGGGAATGTTGAAGCCAAAACCCATAATAAATTTTAGATTTAGTTATCTTAATATTTGCTTAATGGTGTGGGCATCTTTTTCAACCTACATGTTTATCTTTCAGCAAATGACTGCATATAAGGTGCTATAATGGTAAAACAGAGAAGGTTCTCATCCAGCATGAGACTGTATGAGCTTCCCGTTGCCTGGAACTAACCTGTGTCCATAGGAACATGTACTCCTTGATTTATGTAATAAATTTAAAAAATTTGGGGAGTACTGGGGGTTGAACCCAGGGCCTCACACTTGCATGCTCTGCAAGTGCTAGACCACTGAGCTGCACCCCCAGCCCTTTTTACTTTTTTGAGACAAGGTCTCTCTAAGTTACGAAGACTGCCTCTGGTCTTGAACTTGCAATCCTCCTGCCTCCGCCTCCCAAGCCGCTGGGATTACAGGCATACGCCACTGTGCCTGGCGATTTATGTAATAAATTTCTAAGGCAGGTATTGAGCTGTACCTGCAGGATGTCTAATTAGCAGGTAGACACAAGAGTGGAGTAAAGGAAAGATCTAGGCAAAGTCCCATGATCAAAGGCCATATATAAAAAAGACTTCTTAGTCTTTCTCTAAAGTAGTTAAGTGTTCACTAAGCATTCTGTGTGCACCTTTTATGTACATGGGCTTGGGAACAAAAAGAGAAAGAAATTGGAATGCCCCTCTGCCTTCTGATGTCACAAGAATACAGCAGTGTAGAACTCAGAGGAGGGTACTCATACCAACCTGAGGGCCAGGAAAGAAGCAGGGCTTTGGTTAAACTCTAGAGATGGTAAACATTTGTGTGTTGGGCAGGCATGGTGAACTTCAGGAAGGAAGTAAAATGGAACAGCATCACCACCTTTGAAAGCAAGACCACGTCAAGACCGCCTCTGGTTGCCACCACACCTCCTTGCGAATGCCTCAGGAGTAGGTGCCCCAAACATTTTCTACTGACATTTCACTTCCAGAATTAAGCATCCCTACACTGAGGACAGGGGCTGGGATTTAGCTCAGTTGGTAGAGTGCTGCTCTGCAGTCTCTGAGGTCCTAAATTCGATTCTCAGCACCACAAAAATGGGAGAAGGTCGTGGCAATCCATTCCCAAGGCAATCCCGAAGCAGCCATTGAAAACCCTATGAGGCTCGCTATGAGTCTGACATGACTCGATGGCACACAACAACAACACTGAATCTAAGGGATAGTTAAGGCTATTTCATTCACTATAAATTTGTTACTGAGCCCACTGTCAGTGTGACCTATGCCCCTCTCAGGTCAACAGTCCTTTGGGCTTCTCCTGTAAAAGGAGCCATGAAAGCTTGCAGAAGTACTCCTAAGAAGGTAAGGAAGCCAAACTCCAAGGAGTATAACCTATAGTTCAGGCCAGGTTGCAAAGCTTGCCAGGCCAGGTTGCAAAGCTTGCGGCAAATAACATTCTCAGGGCCCAACGCATGCATGGTGCTTCCCTGGGGCTGCCATCTTTCCTCACAGAGGTTGTGGGCAAGGTCATGCTCCTTCCACTGCATTCAGCAGCTCCCAGACAATGGGGTCAGTGCTTCTCAGATTCAAGTACAACATGGACCATGGTCACTGAGACTTTGTGACTCAGAAAGCTTTTTTGGGATCTCTGTGAGATACTTGTAAATACAGCTGGATTGACTGACTGATTTTAGTGACAGTGGGGGGCATACTTTGCAAGTACTTTACCACTGAACTTCATCCCTGCCCTTTTATAAAAAATTTTTTATCTTGAGATAGAGTCTCTCTAAGTTATTTGGGCTGCCTCTGGCCTCAGACTTGTGATCTTCCTGTCTCCACCCCTGAAATTGCTGGTATCACAGGCATGTGCCACGACACTCGGCTTAAAGTTGGATTTTTAAAGATAAGTTTGTTCTTGTAGTATAACATATGTAAGCTTAAAGTTTATCAGTATGCAACCAAATGAATTACTTCAGGGAGAACATCTCCATGTAACCACCACCCATAAGAATAGAGTAGAATTTACTAAAGCCCAGAAGCTCTCTTTATGTCCCCTTCACTTACTACTCACTCCGCCTTAGAGGAAACCTCTTCCCCATCCCTTACTCCATGGACTGAATGATTTTTTTATTTTTATTGTTTTGCTTTTAAGATAGATTCTCCCTGTGTAGCTCAAACTTGTAACCCTCCTGTGTCAGCTTCCTCAGTGTTGGGATTACAGGAGTGTACCGCATGCCTGGCCCTGAATGGTTTTTTGGTTTTGTTTTTGCTCTGTTATTCATTCGTTGTTTGAAAAAATTAATAGCTTTTTAAAGATAAGATTCACATAACATACAGTTTACGTATTTAAAGTGTGTAGTTTGTGTCTTTTATAATATTTACCAGGTTTTGCAATCATCACTAATTCCAGAGCATTTCATTACCCTAAAAAGAAACTGCACACCCTTTAGCTATTACTCCCTAGTCCTATACAACCACAGATTTACTTCTATTCTTACAGATTTGTCTGTTCTGGTAGTTCCTATAAATGGAATTATATAATACATGGTCTTTTGTGGCTGACTTCTTTTACTTAATGTCTTCAAGGCTCATCCATGTGGTAGCAGGTACCAATCAATGCTTTATTCCTTTTTATTTCCAAATAATATGCCATTTTACGGATATATGCCTGTAGCCATCCCACTGTGGTGTCCAGTCCCGTCAGATCCCAGAAGCTAAGTAATGTCAGGCCTGGTTAATACTTGGATAGGAGACCACCTGAGAATACCAACTGCTGTAGGCTTGGGAGGAGGACCCAGCAACCCACTCCTAAAAAAACAATCAGCCACTGAAGACCCTATGAAGAGCAAAGAAGCACTGACAATACTGTTTTGCCTTTTGTATGTAGGGTTACTATGAGTCAGACACGGACTCGACAGCACCTAACAATAATGAGTACATACCGTATTTTATTTACCTGTTCATTAGTTGATGACTTGGATTCTCACTTTGTGGTAATTAGCAATAGTGCTGTTAGGGTTATGTATCAATTCTGTGGATATATGTTTGTATTTCTTTTGTGTATGTAGGAGTGAATTGCTTGTTAGATGGTAGCTTTGTGTTTTAACTTCTGATGAACTGCCAAACTGTTTTTAATGTGACTGCACTGCACTGTTTTACTTTCCTACTAGCTGTTTATGAGAGTTCCATTTTCTCTATATCCCTTCCAACACTTATTATTTCATCAGCCTTTTAGTCTATAGCCATCCTAATAGTTGTGAAGTGATATAGCATTGTGGGTTCCCCCCTTGGTCCTGGGGAAGAACTCGGGGCCTTATGTGTGCTAGGTAAGTGCTCTGCTACTGAGCTATATCTCCAGCCCTTTGTATATTATCTATTTATTTCATTATATATATAACTTTTTAAAATTTATTTTGTTTCATTTATTTTTCAAGACAGGGTTTTGCAAAGTCACCCAGGCTGTCCCTGAACTCAACTGTATAGTCCTGACACGCCTCAAAATTGTGATCTCTTATCTCAGTCTCCTAAACTGGGATTATATGTATATGCTACTGTGCTCAGCTTCAGTGTGGTTTTAATTGGCATTTCCAATGATGTTGAGTGTTTTTTCATGTGCTTAACTGGCCGTTTCTATATCTCCTTTGAAAAAATGTTCGTAACCTTTGACCATATTTTAATTGGTTTTTCTCTTAACAATTATAAGGGAGATATATATGTTTTGGCTACAAGTCTCTTACCAAATATCTAACTGGGAAATTACTTTTTTCCCATCTTAGGGGTTTTGGATATGTTGTCAGGAGGGACCAATCCCTGAAGGATATCATGTTTGGGAGAGTGGTGGGTCAACAAAAACAAGGAAGATCCTCTCCTAGATGGATTGACACAGTGACTGCAACACTGGGCTTAAAAAAGATTGTATGCCTAGCACAGTGTCAGGGAGTATTTCGTTGTGTTGTATACAGGGTTGCTATGAGTCAGACCTGACCCCTGGCACCTAACAAGAATAAGTTTTCTTTTCACTTCATTGATACTGTTCTTTGAAGTGCAGAACTTTTTAATGTTGATAAGGTCCATTTTATTTACATATTTTTTCTTTTGTTGCTTGTGCTTTAAAAGTAATAAACCATTGTCTAATCCAAAGTTACAAAGATGTGCACCTATGGTTTTAAATTAGTGTGTATCATGTGAGGTTGAGGCTGGGGTTTAGCTCAGTTGGTAGAGTGCTGCTCTGCCCTCTTTGAGACCCTGAGTTTGATCACCAGCACTGCAAAAATGGAAGAAGGACCTGGCAGCCCAATCCTGAAACAATCTCAAAAACAATCAGCCATTGAAAACTTTTGAGGGTCAGTATGAGTCAGACACAACTCGACGGCACCTGACAGCAGCAGCAGCAGCATGTGAGGTTGGATTTAATATTACATTTTATGAAAAGAAAACAAGAATTTTCTGTTTGGGAAACTCACTAGTATATCATCATATATAGCAAAGACATTTATACACTTTTTCACTTAGGCTTTAGAAAAGTTTCCAGGAAATTTGTAACAGTAAGAGCTACCATTTGTTGGGTATAGTTAATATGTTGTCCGTTGACCTTCACCCTATTCCCATAAAGTACTATGAGTATGTCCACACTGAATTTAAGGAAATGGAAGGTTAGAGGGTTAAAGTAACTTGTTTAGGATGACAGTGCATGTGTCAGACCCCGGCTTTCTCTGATTCTATGGATGATGGGTACCCAGATAATGACCATTGCTTTAAAACTTCTGGAGGTAAGGTAAGGATCTATACCAGTATTTTGGCATATTCTGTCAGGCAAGAATTTCAAATCTCTGGAAGTGGCAGAATTAATTTGAAGATTAATACTAGATCAGCCAAAATTCTGAATGTTTATTATTAAAGGAATGTATAATGTATTCTAATTGGCCAGACTTTTCTTCTCAATTACAAATAAACAGAACTAGCAAATCCATGCACACTGACCCTGGGAGACAGGCCCTGGGATGTCACCTCACTGTACCTTCTGTGAAGTGGCTATGCCTGTCCTGCCCATCTCTTAGCCAGTATAGCTAATTAGTCTATGTGAAGCATTGAGGAAGCTAAAATCACTATGAGAATATTGGGTCAATGGTCATACCACCCTGAATATGCTTGATATTTTCTGGTCTTGGAAGCTAAGTAGGGCCCAGTTTGGGGGGCAGCTGCTGTGCAGCTCATGTTCTGCCTTTCCTGGCAGGTTGAGGGAAAGCTTCTATCATGTGGTAATCTTACGTGGTTTAGGATTATGGAGCCTGGGGTCTTTGTTTTGTAAAACAGATTAATGGACTTGTTTGGTACTTTTCATAAGTATGTGGGTATCTTGGAATGGTGTACCTTTGTTTATAATCCAAGGAGTTAGGCAGTTATTAATCTGGGTTTGGGCCTGGAGACTTTTAGAACAATGCGTAGATGTTATCCACATATTACCCTTCTGATGTCCTGGGAGGTCCCCTTCCAAGTCATGGCTGGAAGTAGGAACCATGTTCTTAATTGTTTTAGCTCCTTTTCCTCCCTGGCCTACTGATGTCCAACTACCTACCTAACAATATGAGTTATCCCATCCATCCATATTTTTGTCAACACTTGTTATTGTCCCCCTTTTTTATTGTAGCCATCCTACCAGACATGAAATGGTATCTCTGTGTAATTTTCATTTGCATTTCCCTGGTAACTAATGATATTAAATATTGGCTGGAGTTTTGCTCAGATAGTAGAGTGCTGTTCAGCACTCTGAGCCCTGAGTTTGATCCCTGGCACCGCAAAAAATGGGAGAAGGATGTGGCAATCCCCTCCTGAAGCAGCCATTGAAAACCCTACGAACAGCAGAGAAGCACTGACACATTGGGAGGCATGGCACAGTGTCGGGAAGTGTGCAGTGTTGGGGAGTGTTTCATTCTGTCGTACATATGGTCACCATGAGTCAAACCCAACTTGACGGCACCTAACAAGAAGTAACTAATATTAAACATCTTTTCCTATGCTTATTGGCCATTTGTATAGTGTCTTAGAAAAATGTCTCTTGCCTGTTCGTTTATTTTTATTTTGCAGTATTTGGGAGTTGAACCCAGGGCCTTACATATACTTTGTGTACTCTACCACAGGCTGCACCTTCAGTCCATTATTAAATTGTTTCATCTTGAGACAGGGTCTCACTAAGTTATATAGGCTCCCTCTGGCCTCCAGCTGGAGATCCTCCTGCCCCACCCTCCCCAGATGCTGGGATTAGATGCTCTTTTGCCTATTTTTAAATTGTGAATTTGGGGGGAGGTTAAGGCTTTGGTTTTGGTTTTGTGGTGCTGAGGATTGACTGATGGCCTTGAGCATGCTAGGCAAATACTGTGTCACCGAGCTATATCCCTGGTCTTTCTTAAGTTGTTATAGTTTTTTATATTTTATGTGTGTTTTGCAAGAATTTCTCCAGTCATTTGGGTTATCTTTTCAAGTTTTTGATGGTGATCATTTGACACAAAAGTTTTTAGTTTTGATGGTGCCCAGTTTAACTGATACTTTTTGTTATTGTTTGGGCTTTTGATATCATTTTTAAAAAAATCACCTGATCCAAATTTACGAAGACTTGCACCTGTTTTCTTTCACGTGTTTTATAATTTTGACTCCTATAGTTAGATCTTTGATGACTTCTGAGTTACTTGTTGGAAACGTCTATTTGTAACTGAATGCAGTGGGCTTGCCCCTTAGTGAGTGCAAAGCCTATCAGCACAACCAGTTCAAAGAATGAAGAAACAAGAGCACTAGAGTTAAGTCTCAAAGTAGTATCTCCCTGAGCAAAGAAGCAAGGGGCTTTTATTGAGGAAACTCATATTTATTCATATAGTTCAGACTAATCATCACACCTGGAGGTGGACACATTCCCTAGCATGCTCAGTTTGAGATTGTACTTGTTCATTCATTGCATGTTCAAAAAATGACAGACAAGAATGCATCCTAGGTGGGAATTTTAGTACTATAATGAGCAAAGTTTACTCTAGCTCACTTAAGAAGATTGGTTCAAGAATACCTCCAAATTTTTGGCTGATTCTTATAATTTCTCTGGAGGGACTTCTTGAAACAAAAAAGCAACTTTGACAGTAATTTAAAGGGCCAGCCTCTCCACTCCTCCTGCCCTACACATATAAAAGTAGATGATTGTCCCTAAAAGTACCTGCCTAGTGTCTTAGACATTGAATTGTCATGGCCCCTTTATCAGAAATCATTTGAATATACATGTGAGAGTTTATTTCTGTTTTGTTCCACTGGTCCATATGTCTGTATTTATACCAGTACCATACTGTTTTGGTTTTTTGTTAGTTACAAGTTGACCATTTATAATTTTATATATTTATGGGGTACAGGGTGATGTTATGATTTAGGAGTACAATATAGAATAATCAAGCCAATTACTATATCCATGATTTCAAATACTTAACATTTCTGTTGTGAACATTTGAAATTTACTCAGCAATTTTGAAATGTATAATATACTGTTATTAAGGATATTCATCATACAGTGTAATAGAGCTCAAAAAAATAAATAAAACCGTTCTGTATGAGATTTTATACCCTTTGACCATCCTTTCTCTATTTTCCTTATCCCCTAACCTCTATAACCACCATTGTACTCTGCTTCTATGAGTTTAATTGCTTTAGATTCCACATATGAGGACATGTGATATTTGTCTTTCTGTGCTTGACACATTTCATTTGGCATAATGTTCTCCAATTCCATCTATGTTGTCATAAATGACAGACTTGTTTTTTAAGGCTGAGTAGGAGTCCACTGTGGATATATACCATATTTTCTTTTTTCACTGATCTGTTTCATACTTAGGTTAAACCCATTCCTTAGCTATCTTGAACATTGCTACACTGAACATGGAAGTGCAGCTATCTCTTCAACAAACTGATTTCAGATCTTTTGGGTAAATACTCAGAAGTAAGATGCTGGATCCCACATTGCTTTGATTACTATAGGTTTGTAATAAGTTTTGGAATGAAGTGTGAATTTTCTAATTTTGTTTTTCCTTTTTAAGATTGTTTTGGCTGTTTTGGTTCCCTTGCATATCCATGTGAATTTTAGGATCAGCTGGTCAATTTATGGGGCGAAAGCAAAAAAAAAACAGCACCTGGAATTTTGGTAGGGATTACATTGAATCCATCAGACAGTTTGGGAAATAGTGTCATTTTACCCAACTGTAAGTCTCTGGTCTGTAAGCATGAATGATTTTCCATTTATTTAGCTGTCTTAACATTTCTTTCATCAGTGTGTTAGAGTTTTCATTGCACAAGTCTTGCACTTACTTTGTTAAATTTATTCCTAAATATTCTTTTTGATGTTGTGGTCAGTAACATTGTTTACTCAATTTCGTGTTCAGATTGCCCATTGCTGATGTATAGAAATACAGTTGATTATTGTATATTGATTTTTGTACCCTGCAACCTTGAAACTCATTTACCAACTCTAACATTTACCAGCTCAAACAGATTCTTTTTATGGATTCTGTAAGATTTTCTATCTGTCTATTTAATCTGCAAATACAAACAGTTTCATTGTTTCCTTTCCAATGTAAATGCATGCCTGCTCCTTCCCCCTCGCCTAGTGGCCCTGCTAGCAACTTCGATAAAGTGTTGTAAGTGTTGAAAGCAGACCTCCTCATCTTGTTCTTCATTTTAGGGGAAAGCTTTCAGTCTTCTGTTCTTTATCAGATTGATAACTTTCCTTGTATTCCTAGTTTAAGTGTTTTTTCATGAAAGTGTATAGGATTTTGTCAAATATTTTTCTCTGTCAATTAGAATGATCATGCAGCTTTTGTCCTTTATTCTTTTAATATGATGTATTAAACTGTTTGGTTTTTCATGTTGAACTGGCCTTGCATTCCTGGGATAAACTACACTTAGTTATGGTGTATAATACTTTGTATAGTATTGGATTTGGTTTGCTTTCCTTTGTTGAGGACTTTATTGCATCTGTATTCATAAGGGATGTTGGTCTCCCATTTTCTTATGTCTTTGGTTTTGGTATTGGTTCTTAATATCCATTTAATCAAGGAAAATAATGTCTTCTCACTTCAGGTACCCAAGTGACCACTCAGCACCT
Organism: Pedetes capensis; assembly: GCA_007922755.1. Taxonomy (NCBI): domain Eukaryota; kingdom Metazoa; phylum Chordata; class Mammalia; order Rodentia; family Pedetidae; genus Pedetes; species Pedetes capensis. The sequence goes on along the minus strand of VMDO01000911.1, from coordinate 122,340 downwards.
TGAACCTTGCCTTTGGTAGGTATTGACTAAATTCCAGACTTCGTGTTCCTTGTGGGCTTTTCCCACCTTCATCCCATTGGGGCTGGGAGGTTGTTAAGACAGCAGTTTTCCATGTCATGCTAGTTCTCTTTGTCATCCCCTGCAGATCTGTGAGGCCCTATCTCTGGGAAGTCATCTAAGGGAGAGTTTAAAGCTGGTTTTGCCAATAGTGAAAAATTCAAAGATTGTCTCAAAATAGTTATTTCAGTAGCGTTTTTTAAAAAATTGTGCAGAGTAGACTAAAAATTCCTTTTGTTTATCCTTGCATTTTCAACATTAGAAATAGCTATTTTAGGATGGTATTTCCTTGGGGCCATCCTGTGACAGTATCTCTCTGATTCCTTTGTCATATTGGGTTGACAACTTAAAACTGCACAAGTTTATCACTCAAGGCCACAACAAGAGGCATGGTCCTCAGGCCACCACTGGTCATCTTCCTGAACACCCCTGTGATCTCACCCACAGGTACCACGTACACAGACCTCTCGGCCTGAATCTCCAGGGATGACCAGCCCCTCCCCGCGCATCCAGATAATCTCCACCGACTCTGCGGTAGCCTCGCCACAGCGCATTCAGGTACCTGTGCCGGTCCCACTTGGTTCCGGCCACCTGCCATGGGCAGCCCTGCCTTCCCTCCAAAACAAACATGCCCATCGGTTTCACTAAGGAGTTGTGCCTTTTGGCGTCAAGTACGGTACAATCTCGCTTATTGAAAAAATAAAAGAAAAACTTCACAGTCATTTAACTAACTTACTCTTAAAGCAAGTCTGAACTGTTGCTTCAAACAATTGGGACCATTTTATTACTTACTTCAAATGGAGAGGCTATATATATCCTATTAAGAGTAGGACTCCTACTTGTAGTCATATCCACTGCTCCCCTGAACAGCTTTTTCCATCTTGGGCAATTAAATTTTTAAATACTTTTTCTATCTGGAAAATGCACATGATGTACATCATAGTAGTACTTGTTTCTTAGGTTATTGTAAAGAATCAGTGGTATTTTGCTTATAAAGTGCTTGGAAGGGCACATAATGTTTATATATACTAGTTGTCTATATATCATATCTTAGTATTACTTAGTTTTACTTAGTATTACTATTAACTAATATTCCTTAAGCAAGGCCAGGGCTCTGAATCTGCCACTGGCCCACTGAATCTTTTTTCATCCCTTTGAACAAAGAGAAAGTATATATGTTGAAATTGTGGGCAACAAGCTGAGAAGAAAGGATGATATATGTTGATGACAGATCAAAGATTTATTACCTCATCAGGCTGAATCAAAAGGTCAAACCAAAACATGAACAGAGATGAAAAGCAGAAACAATTGTAAACAACATAACAGAAGTATGAAAGATAACAGGGTGAAAAGGTATTTGAGTAAATGAAATGATTATTTTTATTTACAGCTCATTGTAAGTGAACAGCATGATATAGTTATTAGGTAAAAGTTACAGTGTTTGCATACTCTACAAGATTTTTATGGGCTAGCCTATTATAAACTAAAAGTAGAAGACTTCTAATGAGTGAAATGAAATGAGTTGTTAAAAATTGTCTCATATATATTTTATATATATACACATGCATGTGTGTGTGTGTATGTGTGTGTATCATACAGAAACCATATATTGTTGTTAGGTGCCATCAAGTCAGATCCAACTCACAGCAACCCTGTGTGCAACAGATGAACACTCTGACACTGTGCCATGCCTGGCACTGTTGTCAGTGCTTCTCTGCTATTTGCAGAGTTTTCACTGGCTGACTGTTTTGGGAGTAAGCTGTCAGGTCCTTCTCCCATTTTTGCAGTGCTGGGGATTGAACCCAGGGCCTTAGTATGGAGCAGTACTCTACCAACTGAGCTAACCCTCAGCCCCACAGAAACTGTATAGGTGTCATCATTTTAACTTCAGTACCAAATTTAAAACACATTTGAGTGTCTAGAAATTAAGGAGACATTAATGAGGTTTTACTGTTGCCCCAAATTAGGAAGTTTATATAACTAAATTATTTTTTTCTCTCTTACTCTGTACTTATTTGCTGATGTTGTGAAAATGGCTCTTTAGCTACTCGCATGATGCACGCCTATAATACCAGCAACTTGGCAGGCGGAGACAGGATCACAAGTTTTGATGCCAGAGGCACCTATACAACTTAGCAAGACCATGACTCAAAATAAGTAAAAGTGGTCTGAGAGTGCAGCTCAGTGGTAGAACACTTGCAAAAGCATGTACAAAGCCCTGGGTACTCCCTCAGTAATGCCCCCCAAAAAAAAGAAAAAGAAAGAAAGTGGGTCTTTTGTATAGTTGTGCATGGTAGTTGTTAGGGCTGGGAGAGTTAAGTAGTCATGAAAGGAACTCATTGGGAACTCCCAAGAAAGGAACTCAGTGTGTAGGTAACCATACCTGGTAGGTTGTGTTCTAGAATAATGCAAAAGCAAATAAGGACAGAGCACTTCTCTCAGGAGACTGTCAATATTTAGCATATATTTCCAGAGCGAATCCTTATTCCCCTGTATTATTAAAAGAATTTTCTTTTTCCCTAAGAGGCACTTCAGCATCCCATTTCATCCATTTGGTGGGGCCATTCCCATGCTTGGCCTTCACTGCCATCCTGCTGGACTGGAGACCAGAAGGTCCCTTGGACAGAACTCTTCTTACAGAACAGACCTTTAGTGTTAGGTTTGCACTGTCGAGGGAAGATGACCATTTCACATGGGTTTTATCTATAGTACATATAGTTAAGAATGTTTACATTGTGAATTGTGAATAAAATTGGACTTGCCTAAATGCTACCAAACTGACTGTTTTTCAAAGTTTGGTTTTTGAAAGTAAAATACAGGTCATTGGCTCATATCTGCATTCTCAGTGATACTGCCTTAGTGAAGTTATTACTAGCCATGCTTCTTTGATGTTTTAGTTAATAACAGTGCTTTGAACCCACATTGTGACCTCTGTGATAAGGCTGGGAGGGAAAGATTATTATAAAAGGATGGCGGGCTACACAATATTTAGGTGATTTGGTCTTGAATTAAAAGACCTAGGATCAAATCTTTTGGCCATTCAGTTGTGTGGCCCAGGACAGTTTCTAAAACCTCTGTAAGTGTAGAACGGTGATGCTGATAGTACCTGTTTTGTAAGGTTGTAAAAGAATCCAGTGAAGTGAAACCTATAAACCTGTAGGAAGCCAGCCTCAATAAATGTTAGCAAGTATGTTTATAATAAAATGCTCTATTTTTATATAATTTCATACTTAGAGAAAATACCTAGAAATCCTTTATCCCTTTTAGTCAGACTCACCCACTATCTCCTGTCATATTGTGAGTACCTGCATTTTTTACCTGATTCAGTTGAGAATGAATTAGAGACATTGTTACTCTGTACTGGACCCATCAGTATGGATTTCCTAAGAACAATGACATTCTCTTACATAATTATAATATAGTTACCAGAATTAGGAAATACTAAGAGATGCCATTACCTATTCCATAGTCCACAATCCAAAATTTCATCAGTTGTCCTATTAAAGTCCTTTATAGCCATTTTTTCCAGAACCTGGGCCATTGCTTATTAATGATGATAATAGTTAGACCAGCGTACCTAGTCATACAGGCCAGCGGAGGTGACCTGAAGCATCATGTGTCCCTCATGCCGTGTCACGCTAATGGTGCAGAAGCTTCAAGGGAGGAGGAGGAGTCCTCAGTCTGGGGAGGCAGCCTCATGGCTGGGCTAAGAGCTGTTGCTTTTGAGATACAGAGGTATAGGACAAGAACTGTGGAAGGAGACAGAGGAGGTAGGATACGTTAGGTTCAAATTTTATTTTTTAATTGAGCTTTTAAAGCAGTTAAGGTAGATTAAAAGGGAAAATAATGTCTTATACTAACTTTTACATGCTGGAAATCATCAGTGCACTCATACTCTTTTGCCATGTTCATTCTGTCTGTATTCTATGTTAATACATTGAGGTTCACATAAAATCTGACTAGAAAAGACTTGTGCAGTTACTTATTTTTTGAAAGTCTGAACTCTTGCTCACATTCGCAGTGGGAAGGCCTCTGGTGCTGTCCTTCCTTGCTCTCCACTTCCCACCTCCTGGTCTCCTGCACATCCCTTCTTTGAGCTGCCTGCTTCATGTTCTGTGAGCTTTCCATATCCACAACCCTCTGATGTTGCTCTTCTCACTCCAGTATTCCAGTGGGCCTCGCAGGTCCTTAAAGGAGATGTTGCTGGTTTGCCTGGTTTGAGTGGGTAATATGTATATGCTGGAACACAGTTGCACCAAACAGGGAATGGAGTGAAAAATGGGTCTCCCCCTTCCCAGAGTTGCCCAGCTCTCTCCAATGAAGTAGTCATAGTAACCACTGTTGTTAGGTGCTATTGAGTAGAGTCTGACTCATAGTGACCCTGTCTACTACACAATGAGACCCTCCAACACTGTGCCATGCTTGGCACTATGTCAGTGTTTCTCTGCATGCTTGTTGTTAGGGGCCGTTGAATCATGTCCAACTCATAGTGACCCTCATAGGGTTTTCAATGCCTGATTGTTTCAAGATTCTTTCAGGAGTGGGCTGCCAGGTCCTACTCGCATTTTTGCAGTGCTGGAGATCAAACCCCAGGTCCTCAGAAAGTATAGAGCAGCACTCTGCCAACCAAGCTAAACCCCTATGCATAGGGTTTCCAATGGCTGATTGTTTCGGGAGTGGGCTGCCAGGTAGATCCTTATCCTGTTTCTTTTTGCAGTGCTGGGGATCAAACCCAGGGCCTCAGAATGCAGAGCAGTACTCTACGAACTGAACTAAACCCCAGCCCATTGTCACCATATTGCTTATTTATTCTTTCAGACAAGGGCTTTACATAAGTCTGTAGCCATACTTGCAAATGAACCATATTTTTAGACAAGTGTCAAAATTCTGTGTATCTGTAGCCAAGGCTGGCTTGGAACTTGCTATGTAGCCCAGGCTAACCTTGAATTCATGGTGATCCTCCTTCCTCAACCTCCTGAGTACTGGGATTACAGGCTTGCTGCGACACTATGCCCAACTTACACTTTTTTCTTAACAGTGTTTTCTTTGGAGATGGTTCCATATAGGGCAAATTAAACATGTTTCTTTGTGTGGCTAATCAAGATCCCATTTTGCCACACTGCCCCCCTAAAGAAATTATACTAACTTACACTCCCACCAATCTAGTGTAAGAGTATCTCTTCCCCACATACTCAACTGTATGTCATGCTATACTTTTTAATCTTTGTCAGTTTCCTAGATTGAAATGACGTACATCATTGCTGTAAAAGTTTTATACTTCTAATACTCATGTAAATATATATGTAATAAAAACTATTGTTTTTGAGTGAATTCTCGTTTTTTATGTCATAGAAAAATACTGTTTTCCTCATCCTTCTCTGTACTCCCACCACATTTATTTTTCAACCAGTAGGCTTTTTGAAAATTATTTCTAATATTATGATTGTCTTCTTCCATTGCAATGTACCTTTTGATCTAAGGAATAAATATTTACATTAAAATACTGGGCCTTTCCAGAACCGTTGCTTTGAAATATCTCAGGTCAGTCAGTCAACTACGTAAGTGTCTGTTTTGTAGAAGGAGAGACCACATAATATTTAGGAAATGTATAGAGACCAGTTATAAAATAGGGAAGGATTATGGGCTAATTATGGCATTGGCTCTAGTGCTGTTATAACTCCTTTGCCTGTACTGCTTCCTGACAAGCTTCCTGTCTATTCGTCCCTGCTGAGCCCATGGCTTTATTTATTCATTTATTTTCCAGTACTGGGGCTTGAACCCAGGACCTCACACACGCTAGACAAGTGCTCTACTACCGAGCTTTACCTCCCCTTTATTGTTTTTTGTTTTGAGACAGGGTCTTGCTAAATTACAAAGGCTGCATTTGGCCTCAGACTTACGATCCTCCTGCCTCAGTCTCCTGAGTCACTGATTAGAGGTGTGCACCACTACACCCAGTGAATGCATGGCTTTAAACATCATTATATACCAGTAACTCCCAAATAGATTTCTTTGGCACAGATGTCTGCTGTGAGCCCCATTTAGTTCAAATTATTTAAATTTTTCTCTCAAGACTTAATATTTGATGTGTGTTTTATTCAGAAGTGTGGCATTTTAATTTCCAAATACTAGGGATTTTTCTAGTTCTTTTTCTAAAATTGATTTCTACTTTAATTCCATTGGAATCTGAGAACATACTTTGTATGATTTCCAATTCTTAAACTTTTTTAAAAATTTATTTCTTATTTTGGTGGCACTTGGCAGTTAAACCCACGGCTTCACACCTACTTTGCAAGTGCTCTACCACTGGGCTGCACCCTCAGCCCATTTTTAATTTTTAGTTTGAGGCAGGGGCTCACTAAGTTAGGCAGGCTGCCTCTAGCCTCTCATCCTGCCTTTGCTTCCCAAGTTCCTAGGATTATAGGTGTACACCACTGCCCCCAGCTACTTTTTAAACGTTTTTACAAAGGATTTTATGGGCAAGAATGTAGTCTCTGTTGATGAATGATCTGTGCAACTTGAGAAGAATAGGTGACATACTGTTGAATGGGTTATTTTATAAATGTTGTCATTGTTAGGTGCCATCGAGTTGGTATCCGACTCATAGCGACCCTATATACAACAGGCGAAACACTATTGTCAGTGCTTCTCTGCTGTTCGTAGGGTTTTCAATGGAGGATTGATTTTTGGGAGTGGGTTGCCAGGTCTGTCTCTCAAGCCTACAGCACCTGGTGTTCCCAGGCGGTCTCCCATCCAAGTACTAACCAGGCCCGACCCAGCTTAGCTTCCGAGATCTGACGGGATCGGATGCTACAGGGCTATGCTGCAGGCTTATAAATGTCAGTTATATCAAATTGATGGTGCTGTTCACATCAACTATTTATCGATTTTCTGCCTGCTGGTGTGTGATTTGCTGACAGGAAAGCATTGATATTTCCAATTATAACTTGCCATTTCTTCTTCCTTGAAGTTCTATTGATTTTTGCCCATTTGTTTTTTGGTGCTGGTGATGAAACCATAGTGAGGGCTCTACCACAGAGCTATATCCTCAGCCCACAATGCCTTGTATATTTCAATGCTCTGTTGTTTGTTACATACAGGTGGTTGAGTGTTTTTTTTACCCCTAGTACTGGTAAGTTGAATCCAGGGCTTCACAGGTGCTAGGCCAGTTCTCTATCACTGAGCTGCACCCCCAGCCAGCCCTCACTTTTTTATATATTTTATTTTGAGGCAAGGTCTTGCTAAGTTGCATAGGTTGCATCTAGACTTGAGCTTGTAATCTTCCTGCCTCAGTCTCCTGAATCTCTATGATTTCAGGCATGTATCTCCCCCCCCTTCTCTTCTCTTCTGTTTTCTTTTTTTTTTTTTTTCTTTTTTCTTCCTTTCTCCCATCCTTCCTTCTCTTTCTCTCATTCTTTCTTCCTTTTTCTTTTTCTCTTTTTCTTTCTCTTTGCTTCTCTCCTTCCATCCTTGCTCCCTCCCTCTCTTTCTCTCTCTTCTCTTCTCTTCTCTTCTCTCTCTTGTTGAATCCAGGACCTTGCACAAACTTTGAATGTACTACTCTATCACTAGGCTGCACCACCAGCCCCTCGTTTATTTTTTGTCCTGAGACAGGGTCTCACTAAGTTACATAGGCTGCTGCTGGTCTTAAACTTGGAATCCTCTTGGCTCTGCCTCCCAAATCTCTGGAATTGCAGTTGTGCACCACTGTGTCTGGTGCATCTTTCTTTTGATTGGTGTTTACGTGGTACATCTCTCTTCATCCGTTTACTTTTAATTTCTGTGTCTTAATATGTAACATGATTTATCTGTAAACATAATACAGTTGGGCCTTGTTTTTTCACCTGACAGTCTCTGTCTTATAATTGTTACACAGAGACTCTTCACATTTAAGGTGATTATGATATACTTGGATTAATATCACTCATATGTAACTATTTTTTGTTGATTGTCAGAGGCTTCTCTTTCTGCTTTCTCTGATTTAGGGGTTTTGTTTTGCTTTGTTTTGTTTTGTTGTACTTAGAGGTTGAATCCAGGGCTTCTCACATGCTTTGCAAGTGTTCTACCACTCAGCTATTCCCCCACCCATTTTAATTTTTTATCTTGAGGCAGGGTCTCACTAAGTTACACTGGCTGCCTCTGGCTTCAAACTTGCGATCCTCCTACCTGTGCCTCCTGGGTCTCTGGGATTACAGGTGTGAGCCACCATACCTGGCCCTTCTCTGATTGTGATAGAGCTATTTATGATTTCCTTTATCCTCTCTCTTAGTGTATCAAATATACTTTTTAAAAAATGTTTCAGTTATTGCCCTAGAGTTTACAATATACATTTTGACTGCTAAGTCCACTGACAAATGTTAAATAAATTCTAGTGAAATAAAAATAGCATAAAACAACCCATTTTAAGGTGCAGTGCAGTGGCATTTAGTACTTTGCAATGTTTTGCAACCACCACCTCTATCTAGTTCCAAAGCATTTTCATCCCTGTATCCATTAAGCAGTTTCTCCCTATTTCCCCTTCTCCCTCATCCCTGGAAACCATCAATCTGCATTTTGTCTCTGTGGATTTGATTCTTGGAATTGCATATAAATGGAATACAGTATGAGACTGTGGTGGGTTTTGTTTTGTTTTGTTTTGTTTTCCTTGTTTTGTGTTTGTAGTGTAAGGGGTGTGCTGGACCTCCCCCTGGGGTCATGTCGCCTTTGGCCATGGAAGGGTAATGGGAGAGGCAGGTGGGCAGTGACAGACTGAGGTACTGGGTGTAAAGACGAGGAGTCCAGGGCAAGCTGGGGAGTCGTAGGAGCTCAGTCCTCACAACTCAGCTCTACTAAGCCTTTCCCAGGCTCCCTGGGCCCTGGGTGAAGTCTTGCCTCCCACCCCTCCTCGGCCTGCATGTGGCCTGTCCCATAGTACAAGATGTTCTCTCTTCCAGAAGCACCCTTTGCCTCTCCCATACCCCATCCTTTCATTGACATCCTACATCCTTCCAGCCTGGGCCCCTGGGTTTGCTGCAGATCCCCAGGATGCCACCTGTGAGTGGCCTCAGCCAAGGCCCCTGAGCCTCAGGGCTTTTCTACAAAGTGGGACACCTGTTGCTCCCCTGGTGTCCTCTGTAGTGCCAGGAGATAGCCTGTCATCACCCACAGCCTCGTGTCTGGTGTGATGGCAGCCCCAGACTGCACTTGGCCGTGCTCAACTGCCACCTGATGCCCACGCACAGAGGACTTGTGCAGCATCGCCCTCCCCACCCACCCCCAGCACCACCTTCCCACTGCTCTCCTCACACCCACATCCACATCCTGTTGGCCCCTCCTCGAAAACCTTTGCACATACTGTCACCTTCTCCTGTCTGAGGCACCTCCTACTGTGGAGCAGTGGCTGGAACCTCCTCCCAGAGCTCTGTCGCCTTCACCCTCATTAGTGTACACTGAGTATGTAGCATACGGGACACATTGGAGAGTCCTGCCTTGCCCTTCTGGGGCCAACATTCCAGCAGGAGAAGACCAAGACGCAAGAGTCAAAGGTACATGGCAGTGGGTCGGGCAGGTTGCAGTTTGCCACTTTGAGTTGGGAGACCGATGCTGGGATTCCCCCACCATCTGCTCTCAGTGTAGCTCCGTGGAAATAAATGGGCTTCTTGCCTGCCCTGATGGCTCCAAGAATGCCACTCCCCAGACAGATGTTTCTGTCTGTTTGTCCCTTGCTGTGTCCTCAGGGTGCAGTAGACCTGTCAGTGCTGACCTGTGGAGCCCCTTGCCTAGGAACCCTGCACTCTCCTTGACCAGGCTTCTGTCAGGCTGCTCTGAGGCCTCCACGGGACTAAGTCTTGGCCTTATTCTTGCTAGGCCTGCTCACAGTGTGCTTTGTTTTGGCTTCTTTCACCTAGAAGAGAATTTTGGAGACGTGACCCTGGTGTGGCATGCATTAGTGCTTTGTTCCTCTTCACGTCTGTAATATTGCATTGTGTGTATATACCCCAGTTTACTTATCCTTGCTGTGTATCCTGAGTATAGTCATATTTACCATTTCACTTTCTTAGTCATCCATTTTTATATAAAAGAAATATAAAAAGCAGGAAGCAATGGTCGGTGCCCAATTGACATAGTCAGGCAGTAGTAGAGCAGGTATTCTATACCTGCAAAGCCTATCTCAAGACCATGCACACAGGAGCTCACAGGATGAGGCAGCAGTGCAGGAGTGGGTAAGTGAGGATTGGGGTGAATTGGAGCCCATCTCCGTCTAGAGGGCAGCCAGGCGATACCACGGGCAACCTGAGCACAAGGTGGTCAGAGCTTCCAGTTTGCTAAGAGAACTGTAATTCTGATTTTTATGGGAAATATTTGATTTTTAGCTACAAAATTTTTTAGATTTTCGAACTTTGAGAATGAAACAAGTTATCCAGTGGCTAGTTCCCTGTTGGTCATCCTTTGGCAAGCTCTTCTTTATAACAAAAATGAGGAGCTGCTGAAACAGGAAGTGCGTAACATGGAGAACAGCAGGGTATCAGTTACCTCTCAATCCTTTGGGGATAGAACTGGAGAAGGCTTTGGCTTGGTGGAATAGTCAGCTTTGCTATACTGTGACATGAGCGCTCCTAAAAATTACACACACTACAAAATTGTGCAGTGAGAGCCACAAAACATAGGGGGAAACGGGGGTAGTGGCAACACTCACACACTTTGTCAGTGAGACATTAAAATCAAGGAATCTCATAAAAACTCCCTATGGTATAATACAGAATGCCTACAACAAATATAGCACTTGACCTGTAGGGCCTGTAGTGTGCTGTGTGGGTGATGTGGGGAGGATTGGGTCTTGTGAGTGACTTTGAGTGGTGGGCAGAGGGAAGGGTGGCTGCAGGAGGATAGGTGTGGCACACCTAGTGCTCCACACAGAGGTGAGTGTGACAAAGACTGCGTCAGGCTCACCTCACTCTGATTGGATGGTCACATCAAGACTAATTCACCTTCACGTAGCAAGTGTGTGGCAGCCCTGACTGGGTAAGAAAATCTCAGAGAATAAGACATCTCTTCCCCCACCCACCTACTGCCCCAGTTTACTGTCTTTTACATCAGGGAGGATGACCACTGGTTCCAGCTGCCTCTTGCTATAACAAGTTAGCACTGATGTGGTGATGTAAAATAATATTTTAGGTTAGGTCAGTCGCAGTTCTGGAGACCAAATGTCTGAAACCAAGGTCCTGCAGGGCAACCTGTCTCCCAGGGTTCCAGGAAAATAGCCTCCCAGCTTTTGGTGGCTGCGGGCAGTCCTTGGTGTCCTTGCTTGCTCACAGCTGCTTCTGTCCAGTCTCTGCCTCTGTTGCCACATGGTTGTCTTGTAGAGACACCCGTCATCGCCTCTAGGGGCTACTGAAACCCAGCATGACCTCATTTTAACTTGATAACATCCGCAGAAGCCGTTTCCAAATAAGGGCACAAATACTGCAGACTAGGACTCCAGTGCATCTTTTAAGGGCATGCAGTTCTTCCCACACCACCTTTTCTCCACCCTCCACAGGAAAGTGGAATTTGGCCACATCCTCCCAATTGCATTAAAGAGGAATCTACCTGCTGATGTTTGTTGACCAAGTTTTTGTTTACCTAATGGTCATTCTTGTTGTTAGGTGCTGGTGAGTTGAATCCAACTCATAGCTACTTGGTGTACAACAGATGAAACACTCTGACGCTGTGCAGGACGCAGCACTATTCTTAGTGCTTGTCTGCTATTCATAGGGTTTTCCATGGCTGATTATTTTTTGGTAGTGCATTGCCAGGTCCTTCTCACAAGCCTACAGCACCTGGTGTTCCCAGGCGTCTCCCATCCAAGGACTAACCAGGTCCGACCCAGCTTAGCTTCCAAGATCTGACAGGAGCGGACACCAGGATGGTATAGTTATAGGCATGGTTACCCTTAGGTTCCACTAACATGTTTGAGGTCTTTTTACTGCCTAGATTTTTAGTCTTTTTTCATGGAGGTAATCTCTATAAATGGAGAATACAAATGTCTGAGGAGAGGGAGAATAAACAAGACAGAAAATTGTGATTCATTGAATTTATATAAGCCTGAGTCTTTGGGGAGAAAAAAAGAAAAAAATAATCGAGGCCTTGGAATATTGTATCTAGGCATCAAGAGCTGCTGTACCTGTCTAGACACAGTCACTCCTATCTCCCACTCTGCCTAGGCTCCCCTCTGCCATGCCTCAGCCAGGACAGGAAGGGAGCATTAAAGGAGAGGACATGCTGTCACCTGTGTCCTTGGTGCGGTGTGGCTCATCTCTTGGATATGCCTTGGGCAAGGAAATGAGCATCCTTCCCTGGGTTTTGCAGTTACTTGCCACATACCATAGTTTCAGTGAACATCAGACTGAATATGTACTGGGGGTCTGGGAGGTGATACTGCCAAGCCATCTTGGTTGCTATGAGTAGTACGCTTGATGGTATCTGCCCAGTGAGGAGATCACCCAGTGATGCATTTCACACAGCATGTCTCCTTAGTGACACGATGGTAATATATTATTGAAGACTCCTCAATCACACAGCTGTTTCATTTCTTACCAGGAAAAGAAGTTTAGGAAGAAAGAAAGAATCAGCAAACAGAAAAGGGAAGTCAAACATTGACTTGTAAATTGTGGAATTATGAGGGTGTTTTTTGTTTGTTTGTTTGTTTGTTTGTTTCCCTTCCTCCTAGCAGCACTGGGGTTTCAACCCAGGGCCTTGCACATGCTAGGCAAGCACTCTACCATTGAGCTACATTCTCATGCCTTACGAGAGCCACCTTGTTGAAGCCAGGAATCCCTTCTGTGTGGCAGCCAGCCCGTGTCTGCATTCTTTCAGCAGGGCATTGGGAAGAGAACTCTTTATAAGAGTTCTTTTCACAGTTTTCTGCCTCATGCTTTTCTTTCCGAAGGATTCTGGTCTCCTGGCATTGTAACAGTAGTGAGATACTTCTTTGTCTCTAAATCTGTTCTCTTTCAGCCTTGAGGACCTTTTGATCCCTCAGGTGGAAATGATGATGCCACAGGGCTCCTTTCCAGCTGTTAGCACAGAGGCATCCTTACGTCTCACCTGCCCCTTCTGCTGCCCTCGTTGGCCTTTCACCTGCTGTGCCCTTGGCCTGCAACACACTCAGGCATATCCTTTTAAGAGACATGCATGTGCCTGTGCCTGAAGTCAAATACACACACACACACACACACACACACACACACACACACACGCATGCACACACCTGTGAGCCCCCCCCCACACCCAACCACGTTACTTCGGGTGGGAGCGTGAAGCCAGGGGAGTGGGTGGCCCTCATGCCTGGCTGCTTCCAGATACACTTTACTCCTATCTCTGCACAGACTCCTCTCTCACCTCTTTCGTCTTTCCTCAGTGTCACTCTCAGGGCAACCTTCCTTCCTGAGCCTGCTCCCTGACCGCGTCAGTGCCATGCTTCATGCTCCATTCATTTATGATACTTACCACTCATTGATTCTGCTTTTTAGCTCCCCATTGCACTTACCACTGACTGGCAGTCTTTAGTACCAGTACTCTATTTCCTGGGTAGCTCTGTGAAGATGGGAACTTTACTTAGGTCCTTGTCCCTAGAACCTAGAACAGTGCTTGATTACATGATAGGTCCTCAGTAAACATTTAAGTGATGGGTCTTTTTTCGCTTATATCATTTTGTTTTGAACCAACTAAGACCATCTCATTTTCCATATTGGACAGTTGACAAAGTTGTGTTCAACTGTGTGAGTTTATTGTCTAAGCTGTGGAGTTCCATTTCCATCTGTGTAGAGGCAGTGCAGAGGCCAGACCTGCCCATAAATGTGCTGTGCTATGCTATAAGAAACTGAGCTCCAACTAGAGGCGCAGCACATCTTCCCTTCCCAGGTCCTAGCAACAGCAGCCCCAGCATGCAGTTTACAGGGAAAGGTGTCCCGGGCTCTGCACCATAGGCACATGGCCTAGGAGAGAGGCAAGATGGAGTCTAGACCAGCTTTAGAGAACTTTTAAGAACAAGAGTGATCACTCTTGCTGTAGCAACCATTTTTATCATGACAGATGCAATTAGACAAGGGCTCTGGGAACAGATGGCTCTGTTGACTGGGCTCTTGAATGCTGGAGCCCTGAGGAATCGGGGTCAGGACTTCCCCTAAGTCAGCGCATTCAACAGTCTTTGGTGTCTTCTCTCAGAATTGTTAGGCCTATGCGGCCATGGCCATATGACATCAAGGAACTCTCCATATTTTGTTACTCCAAGATTATTTACAGGACATTCTCTTCAGAAATAGCACTTATTTAAAGCAGCCATTCCAAGATTTTTAGATGTTATGGATCAGTAGCATTTCAAGAGTTCAGCATTTTTGACTATGCCAGGACAGGGATTGTTCTTCTGAGTTAAAGCTATCATCCAACGTTTATTATTGGTTTCATCTCATACAAGAAAAGAGATTTTAATTCAAAAGATAGTAGTAAACATATAATCCTAGAATAAAATTAGTATTACGAAAATTCCTTTCTGAAAGGCTGACCTGTTGTGTTTTATTTTTCTCACTTCACCATCGGCTGGTGAAACTTGTCTTGGACCAGCATTGAGTCAAGGACAAGCATCTGGCAGTTGTGGCTTTGAGCACCGCCCACAAGTGAACAGTTGTCTCCATGAGAGCAGCATCCATGTTGTGTCTTGTAGATTGTGACAGACCAGCAGACGGGACAGAAGATCCAGATAGTCACTGCAGTGGATGCCTCCGCTTCCTCCAAACAGCAGTTCATCCTCACCAGCCCAGATGGAGCTGGAACTGGGAAGGTGATCCTGGCTTCCCCGGAGACATCCAGTGCCAAGCAGCTCATATTCACCACCTCGGACAGCCTTGTCCCTGGCAGGATCCAGGTAAGGCCTGCTCGCAGATTGTTGTTGCAGCACTTCTCCTACTGAACTTGTTCCTAACTTGTGTTTACCTCTGCCGTGGAGGCCAGACCCATCCCTAGAAGGTGCCTTGGGACTTACAAACATGGTAAATTGCTGCTTTGACTAAAGTGAAAAGCCAGCAAATGAGTGGTCAGAGGACAGTCAGTGGGGACACTTGGAAGAGATGGAAGCTGAGCCAGGAAAAGGCAATGGCCCATAAGAGACTTGAAAACAAAATTACACCCAGGGCCCTGGAAAATTATTTTTAACTAGGGCCTCTTGGTGGGAACTGTTGGCCCATGATGTTTTAAAAGCACCATCTAGGGCTGATCAGTCAGACAAGAACTCCAAGCTCTTACCTGTGCTTGTCCACATTGCCAAACCTGGCCCCAGCTCTTCCTTCTACTCTTCCTTCCTCCTGTGAACTTCTGGCTTTAGGCCCTCTGGTCCCATCTCCATCTCTGCTCTGTGTCACCCTACTCTGGCAAGGCAGGACAGCGTTGGGGCCTGGTACAGGAAGAAGAGCAAGTGCTAAAGGAAAGCAGAGTTGTTGGTTCACTGTTAAGGTTGGGAAGCAATGAAATTCTAAACCTAAATCTAACACTTAAAGAATAGACTCAAGAGCAATGTCCTGTGGTGACCAAGGATAGAGCATGTTTAGTCAGGGCTAAGGGGGAATCTGCGTTTGTATGTTCTATTTATTCTTTTAAATTTGTGATAAATTGCACATAATATAAAATTTAGTGTCTTAACCATTTTTAGGGATTTAGTGGCATTAAATATATTCACATTTACCCAGGCACCTTGGTGCACACCTATAATCTCAGTGACTTGGGAAACTTAGGAGGATTGCAGGTTTGAGGCCAGAGGCAGCCTGAGCAACTAAGCGAGACGCTGTCTCAAAAATAAAATAAAGGGGCTGGGAGTGTGGCTTACTGGTAAAGTGCTTACATAGCATGCGTGAGACTCTGGATTCAACCTGAGTACTAAAAAAAAGTTTTTAAACATACATGTACAATATGTACGTATATATGTAATTTATATCTAATGTGTGTATGTATTTATATTCTCGTACCACCATCCATCTCTGTAACTTTTCATTTTCCCATACTGAAACTCTACAGTCATGGGGAATCATATGCAGATATTCCACTGTGAAGATACTTAAGAAGTTTCTGTTCTGTACCCATTGAACAGTAACTCTTCACTATTCACCCTGCTTCCAGCCCCTGGCAACCACCATTCTACTTTCTGCCCATATCCATATGAATTTGATGAATCTAGGCACCTACTTTATAGAAATGGGATCATATAGTATTTGTCTTTTGTGACTGGCTTATGTCATTTAACATAATGTCTTCAGGGTCTATCCATATCATAGTAAATATCAGAATTTTCTTCCTTTTTAAGGCTGAATAATATTCCATTATATGAATACTCTGCAGTTTATCTTTTTGTGGGTGGGCAGGGGTGACAGGGTCTTGCTCTGTGGCTCAGGCTGGCCTAAAATTCATGATCCTCCTATCACAGCCTCCCAAGTGCTGGAATTACAGGTGTGTGCCCCCATACCCAGGTTTTGTTTCTCTTTCATCCACTGGTGGACACTTGGATTGATTCTACCATTTGGCCATTATAAATAGTGCTCTTAAGAATATAAGCATTTTGAAGGGGGCTCATGGAGAAACTTAAGAAAGGGAAGAATTTTTGTGTCTGATGAGCTGGGTTCAGAACACCAATATGTTCAGTTTTTGGTTTTGTTTCGTTTTGGTGGCTTTTTTTTTTTTTCTTTTTTTTTTTTTTGACAGGGTCTTGCAGTTAGCCCAGACTGGCCTTGAACTCGGCGTAGATCCCTTTTTGCCTCAGCCTCCTGAGTGCTAGGATTATAGGCATGTGCCACCATACCTGCCTTGTGTTGCACTTTCAAAACTCTGCTTTTGAGACACCTTCTACAGCAGTTAATAAACACTGCCTCATCCTTCCTCTCCCATTGTGCACTCTTTCCTGAGATCAGACAGTCCTGCTCATTGAGCTACTCCTGTCTGTGAAAGGCCAACTGTTGATGATGTCACGTTTCACAGGTGACTCTCCATGATTCCTGTGTTCCGTCCCACCATGAATCATTTGAAGGCTTATTGTTTACTGAAACTGAGTACATTTTTAAATAACAGCTATTTTTTATTTTCTCATGTTGATATCAGTTATGTATTCTCCCAGATGGATAGCATGGTTTGTTACTCTGAAAGTCACCTACAACTGAGGGGAAATAACAAGTTTCAGAGGTTATTTATTCTAGTTTTTCCACTACTACATGTCCCAGTGACAGCTAGTTATTCAGTGAATAAAGCCTGTTTATCTCTGACAAAGACACCTCTTTGCATACTTTCAGGTTTTCTTGTGGGACTAGAGAGGCAGCTGGAAGATCCACACACAGTCTTCCTTTGGAGCTCCAGTGTGATTCCCACATGGCCCCAGTCTTGGTGGTGGTAGCCAGATAGAGTAGGTTGGCGAAAATTTCACTCAGGAGTGCAGTCTGCCAAGGTAACAGGGCCATCTGGGTGTCAGATGACCTTGTCACCTTGAAGTTCCCCAGTTTCTGCTCAGCTTTCTAATGTTTAGAAACCCAAGACTAGGAATTTACAGTTAAATATTACTTTGCTTAGTGATCAGGTATTTAGCTGGCATTGTTTATTGATTTCTCTTAGATCGTCACGGATTCTGCTTCTGTGGAGCGTTTGCTGGGGAAAGCAGACGTCCAGCGGCCCCAAGTGGTGGAGTACTGTGTGGTCTGCGGCGACAAAGCCTCTGGTATGTGAGGATCAGCAGCATGACCTGACTGTCATGGGGTAGGGCAGTAGGTAATTGAAAAAGAACATTTTGAGTATGTTTGTAGGTTTCAAACATGAGTTCCACTTACTGGGGTACTGATATAAATAAGCAAAATAGTTTGTCACATTATTAGAATCAAAAGGGAAAGTCACTATTTCTATGATTTATAGTCTTAGCCAAGGATCTAGTATTTATGTTCTACTAAGAGGGTAATCATTTCTTCAGTCTAGTTCATATCTACCACTAAGGTGTGTGTATAAACTCCCTCACCTGAACTGTCATCCCCTCACCAGACCCCAAGGTGACAAGGAACCATGTGATTCTGGCCCTTCAGAGACCACCCCACTGGGAGCCTTGGTGGCTGAGAAGGTGCATGTTGGGTTAAACAGGAGAAAAGGGTTGCGCCTAGGAGAGCCAAACCAGGGAGTTCTATGTCTTATCCTTGGGGAAGAGCTTGTGGGCCTCTGTGGTTAGGGTGTGGGTAGAGGGAGACTGGAGATTTGGGGCCTGCTAGCACTAGAAAGCCATCAAAGATAAGTGAGATGGGTGGTGCGAATGGAGAAGCACAATTCCAGTGATGCTGGAGCCTGAGTTCTGTGGCTGCTCGGTTCCACTTTATTCTGGGGTAACAAAGTTCACAGGGACTTCAGAGGTTTTGTTGTCTTGGGTTTTGTTTTGGTTTTGGTTTTTAAAAGGGAGGTTGGACCAGGCTTCTTAGGAAGACAGTCCCAGGCGAGCATCTTCAGAAGATCAGAAGCTCCAGTTCCCCCTCCATGCTGGTGACATCATTTTTCTGCCAGTGGTGCCTGCCTCTGCTCCCACCCTTTGTCCTGGTAAACTAAACCCATCCTGCCCTTTGAAGCCCTCACCTACCCAGGGGGCAGGTAGACAGTACTGCCTGTGGTCCCAATTGCCTGTTATACAGACCTCTTTAGGCATTTGTTGCATTCTCTTATAATTAATTCTCTACGGGCCCATTTTTCCCTGTCAGGGTGTTAGAGCAAAATTCACGTCCTACCGAGCCATCTCTCTAGCCCTCTCTTCTTACTCAGCAAGGAGAGGCGCCCTGCAAACTTCTGAACAAGTGAATGAAGCAGGAACATAAAAGGCCACAGAATCTGCTTGGCTTCTTCCTCATTTGTCAGGTCTCTTTCGAGCTTAAAGGAAAGGCTTAGTCACACAGGCTTCCAGTGCCTTTGTCTCCAGACATTAGAAGTCACTGAGAGAGAGCTCAAGGAGGTACACTGCACAAGAAGGAAAAGCAGTGTTGACAGAGGTAAATTTAGCATAACTGCTTAAAAGAATAAAGTTGAGACCCTCCAAACACACTCTGGGAAATGGTCCCACATCCTGGAGCTCAGGACCATGGGATCCTCTGCAGCCACTATGAATGACGATCTTGTGAAATATGTCCTGCTGGGAAAGTAGCTGTGCACTTGTGTTTTGTGTTCAGGACAGGCCAGAGGAGCAATCCATGGTCAGTCCCCACTGGATACACGGGTGCAATGTGTGTGGAGGCGCTTTGTGAACTAGGTGGGTTGACTGAGATAGAAGGTGCTTTTTATTGTCATTGGTTAGAGACACTGAAGTAAATAACACTAGAGAAACGAGCTGTGTTTAGTAGCCGTGTTCCTAGGACTAAGTTCCTGGAAGGATCTAGGCAGCTAAGTGAGCTAGGGAAACCTTCCTTCACCTTGGATCTTACAGTCTCCATTCTGTTTTCCCCAGGGGAAGCCTAGGGCCCAGGATGTGGCTCAGAAAGCAGATGAGACTGCAGGAGTGACACCCTGGGGCCAGAACAGCCTTGTGTTAGCAGGTCGGCCATGGTCGAGTGCAGCAACATCAGAGCTGGGTTAGGGCCTTTGTGCATTAAGAGAATTCAGGTCATGCCATTGGGCAGCTGTCACCTGGGAGCTTCAGTTTTTCCATCATGATCTCGTAAGGTACATTAGAGATGATGGAGGAATTATGTGGTGGATGTGGCCGTTGTGCCTAATGCTCAACCTCCTGTTATTCCCATGAGATCTGCATCTGGCAGTGTGTGCGCCAGTCACCTCAAGAGACTTACTGTCAAAAATTGGCTGGGGCAGATCACCTGTGCCTTTGGTGAACTGCTTCATGCACTGTGCTTCCTTTAGGCCGTCACTATGGGGCCGTCAGTTGTGAAGGTTGCAAAGGTTTCTTCAAAAGGAGTGTGAGGAAGAATCTGACCTACAGCTGTCGGAGCAACCAAGACTGTGTCATCAACAAACACCACCGGAATCGCTGCCAGTTTTGCCGGTTGAAAAAGTGCTTAGAGATGGGCATGAAAATGGAATGTGAGTATCAAAATCACACAAGTTGGTGGGGAGGGCAATAAGAGTGAGTAAGAGGCCGTTAAAGTACGGCTTCTACACTTGGCTTTAAAATATTTAAGAAAACAATCTCATATGGGCACTGTGGCACACACCTATAATCCCAGCAATTCAGGAGGCTGAGGCAGGAGGATTGCTAGTTCAAGGCCAGCCTGCACAACTTAGCAAGACTGTCTCAGAATATTAAAAGGAAAAAAAAACGAGACTGAGGTTGCAGCTCAGTGGTAGAGCATTTGCCCAGCACATGCAAGGCCCTGAGTTCAATCCACAGCACTGCAACAAAAAGGAAAAAAAAAAAAAAAAAAAGGGGGGGGGCGGCGGGGAATCTCCACACAGGCCTCCTTTGGGTTTACCTTCTGGATCAGCCAGGTGACCCAGAGCCAACACTGCTTGCCCTGGTCAGTCCCAGTGGTGTATGTGAAAGTCCCTTTCAGTTGAATGGAAAGGACAGGAGGAGGATGAGCACCAGCTCTGGAGTACAGCTGAGAGTGAATCACTTCAACTCTACCACCAAATGGCTGTGAGGCCTGGCGAACATGGAGACTCTCTCAGCCTCGGGTCCTTGTCTCTGACCCCTGAAAGTTGAATGAGACGCTATCTACTTGCAGCTGTCTGTTGTGGCCAGGCTCTGCCAAACTCACGTGCAGCAGGTTCTGCAGGGAGCTGGGCCCTCGGTTGGCAGCACTCCTCTCAGCTCCAGTAGCCAGGCCCTTATTCCTAGGGACATGTCAGAGTGGGCTCTCTTCCCTCCCTTCTCAGGAAAACAGGAAGAACAGGTTCCAAGACAGGCAGCAGAGAGAAAGCCAGGAGAGCAGCTTGTAGCTGGTGAAGCCAGCTGCCTGGGCTGCCACTGGGGCACCACTCCCTAGGGAGACAACTGCTAAGAATGCTGCTGCTGTTTCTACCTTGTTGTTGTTGTTGTTGTTAGGTGCCGTCGAGTCGGTATCCGACTCATAGCGACCCTCATAGGGTTTTCAATGGCTAAGTGCTTCGGGATTGCCTTGGGAGTGGATTGCCAGGCCTGCTCCCATTTTTGCGGTGCTGGGAATTGAACTCAGGGCCTCAGAGACTGCAGCGCAGTGCTCTACCCACTGAGCTAAATCCCAGCCCGTGTTTCTACCTTAGGATTGGGAAATTGCAAAGTTCACAGCAACAAATGGAAATGTGTCTTTGGAAAATTAGAACTGTAACCTAACTTCTGCCTAGGGTGATGATTTTGTTTTACCCAGTGATACTGCTCTTCCCCTGAAGTGAATGAATACATCCCTGGCTTGGCGCAGGCCTAGCCCACATTGCCTGGCTGTGTTCTTTTCCAGGAGTGAGTATTTTTACTCAGAGCAGTGACTGAAATTAGTTTTTGCAATCGCAGAAATAGAAGCAAACTCAAGATCTAATTGGATTTCAGTTTAGCAAGATATTTGACTCCAAGTCTGGGCTTTATCTCTTCTTTCTTTAAAAAAAAATTTTTTCCCCTTTTCCTCAGTTGCTTGTGGCATATAGATATGGGTTTTTGTTTGTTTTTATGGTACTTGGGGGTTGAACCTAGGCCCCACACATGCTTTGCAAATGCTATACCACCGAGCTGCACCTACATTTTTTTTTTTTAACTTTTGTTTTGAGACAGTGTCTCACTAAATTAGGCAGGCTGCCTTGAACTTGTGATCCTCCTGCCTCTGCCTCCTGAGTTACCGAGATTACAGGCATGTACCACCACGCCTCACATATACCTATTCTTAAGACAGGTTGCTAATGGAAAAAATTGCTAGTGTGATATAAAATTGACACACATCAGCTTTCTGAAGCTACTCAGGCTAGAATTGGAAATTAGAATGGCTCCTCTGATTTCTGGGGTGCTCTCCCTGAAGGACCATTTGAAGATGAGCGTTTCTTACTTACCTTGGGCAGAGTCCATTTTGTTAGCAGCAAGAAATGAAAACCTGGAGGGCTCTTTGGGGCTTCCACAGGTCACGCCAGTCCCTGGCTGTTGGTTAGCAGACAGCACCCATCTACTCAGGCTCCTCCGTTAACACCTTTAAATTTGATATGGCATTGATTGCCTTTGAACCCTTCTCTCCTTTGTCTGGAAAGCCCAACGTGATAACTGGGCTAGATAGACAAATTTAGCACCTATGGATGAGATAGTGACAGTTGGCTAAGGGACCACTTTATTTTACTTTGAAGGCTCTGGTTTTTATTGATTTGAATCTTTTCTCTAAATGTGAACATTTATGTTGTCATTTAAGCTGTGCAGAGTGAGCGGAAGCCCTTTGATGTGCAACGGGAGAAACCAAGCAACTGTGCTGCTTCAACTGAGAAAATCTATATCCGGAAGGACCTTAGAAGTCCTTTGATAGCTACTCCCACATTTGTGGCAGACAAAGATGGAACAAGGTCAGTCCCCTGTTCTCACAAAGGGCAGTGCTGTGATCGGTCTTCAGAGCTGGCCAGAGAATGCCCGGGTGTCCCTGGAAAGGATGCAGTCATGGCTTCCCACCCTCCTGCTACAGCCCTGGTGTGCCTCATCCCCCTCATCTGCTGATCTTGTCTCGGGAGCTCCATTCAGTCCTGCAGTTTAGGCTTCATTCCTACAGGAAAAGAGTTGCCTGTAACTCAAGAGGTGGGCTTTTTTGCAGTATACACAAAAAGCCTAAGGTGAGGTGAGGCCCCAGATAATGGTACAAGCTAATTCAGTTTGTGTATTTTTTAAACATAATCTGTGAAACTTGTTTGGAAAGGAATAGAAAGAGGGAAAACACAAATTCAAAGTGTGTCATAGAACTGAGGTCGGGGGTGCCTTGGTGACTTTCTGAAAATCAAATGAACCTTGGCACAATGGCCACAGTCAGTGTGGAAACCCTTGGAGGGTGCATTTGCATTTCGTCCTGCCTCCAGCTGCAGACTGACTTGTGCACATCTCATTCATGGGAGAGAAGGGCTGGTCACTCACCCAGTAGCTGCATCTAGTTAGCTTCTCTCCTAGCAGACAGCTGTGCAGATGTGGAAGGGACAGGTAAACACAGCTTGACTGTACTGTGCATAAAATGTTGGAAGCTACTCTGGGTTTCTTTATGTCTTAAATAGACAAACAGGTCTTCTTGATCCAGGGATGCTTGTGAACATCCAGCAGCCTTTGATACGTGAGGATGGTACGGTTCTCCTGGCCACGGATTCCAAGGTGATGTTCTGTCTTCCCTCTTCCTTCTTCCCACTGTGTGGCAGTGCAGGCCACATCTCTAACTGTGCCTGCCCTCTTCCTTACCTTCAGGGACCATGCTGAAAAGCATAGCCTTCTGCAGCTCCTTTTGGTTCTTGTTGTGATGCAGTCATCCTGGGGTTTGTTAGAGACTCTGATGGTTTTTCAGAAACCTCACTCGGGGTGGCTGGTCGTGTTCATTATAATATGGCAGTTTGGTAGTCTCTGTAGTTCTGTTCTGTCAAGATTTTTTTCTGCTTGAACACACACTGGCAGACTACTACCATGCTGAGAAAATAGCTGCTTTTCCTAAGATGGCTTTTTATAAAAGTCCCTGACCCTTGTGTTCACCGGTCTTCAGTAGACTTAGAGCTCTAAAGCCTTCCTAGACCAATCAGCCACAGAGAACTAATTTGTAGGCAGAAATGTGTGTCAGCTAAGAGGTAGGCAGCTGGCTCCCTCATGTGAAGACAACCGAGGAAGATTTATCCTCATGACAGAGCTATTGTGATTTGGGGGTTTGGGGTTTTGTTTGAGATAGTCTGGCTGTGTAGGCAATACTGGCCACAAATGTACAATCCTCCTGCCTCAGCACCACCACACCAGGCTGTACCCATTGCTGGACTCGTTGAGGTGTTCTGGATGTAAACCAAATCATGGGGAAATAGCAGCAAGCCATGGCTCTAAAGAGGGAAACACCAGGGACTCCATGACCGAGGATGTCGGCATTGCTGCCACCCCAGGCTTCCTTCTCACCTGCTTACATGAACATTCAGGCACTCACTACCCAGCACACTAGGGAGCATCCCTTGGGAGAAAGACAAGGCAAAAGGGAGAGCGCTTGGCTGGCACAGAGAGATGCCCAGTGTCCTTTGGCCCTCAGGCTGGACTATCAGCTTCTTGTCTTTGGCCAGTGATGACATATATGATGTGAGCTGATGAGTCACACCTGGCTCGCTGCTGCTTCGCCCCCAGCACACAGTACGGAACAGTGACTCTGACTGCATCTTACAGTACAGAAAAAGCATAAGCCAGACCCTAAGGCCAAATGACCTTGAGGACTCCTAAGTACCCAGGGTTTTGGCAGTCATACATACAGAGACTAAGACTAAGACCTGGACCCTCAGAGCCACTGGGCCAGGGCTCAGTCCAGCCCTGCTCTCAGCAGCTGCACGCCTCCTTCTCACTCCTCCTTTGCCATCAGTGCCCACGGCACAAGAGGGACACTCAGTGCGTGTTAGACGTTAGGAATAACCACTGTCACCAGGTGAAGGAGAATGAACGTGAATGCTCTGTAGTATT
The DNA here is from genome assembly GCA_007922755.1 of Pedetes capensis. NCBI lineage: Eukaryota > Metazoa > Chordata > Mammalia > Rodentia > Pedetidae > Pedetes > Pedetes capensis. Next base: position 97,709 of record VMDO01000911.1, on the reverse strand, counting down.
TAAGTAGTTAAGAGAAAGAGCTGAAGAATCAGGCTCATGTCTTACCCCACTCTCTCCTCCACAAAATGGAGTAGCAGTACACACACAGAAGATGCCTATGAATAAAACATGCAAAGCACCTAAAGGTAGCTATTTTCAGAAACAGTTTTTTAAACTTTTTACTTTGAAATAATACACCTTCAAAATACTTCACTGTGAAATAAGCACAAAGGTATCATGGAGCTCCCTGCAGCCTCCTCCAGGTCCTCTTGCTTCTGTCACACATTATAGCATAGTGTCACAGCCAGTAGACAGACACTGCTACAAAGTGGGTGTGGTGTTCTGTGTCTCCTCCCACCCCCACCCCGATCTTCTTGAACTTTTTTTTCCCTCCAACATACCCTTCTACCATCATCATCTGCATCTTACAGCAGCTGCACAGTGTCCTGTTAGATGGCTCTACTGTGATTTGTTAATCGGATATCTGGTTTTGACCTTTCTGTTGATTTTAGTTTCTCACTTGAGTAATGAAGACACACAGGCATTTGCATATACATAGTTTATCTCTGGCTTTCTTTTTTTTAATTGAAACATAGTTCACATACCATATCACCCCCCTAGTGTACACTTAGTGGTTTTTAGTGTAGTGACATGGTTATGCAACCATTACCACTATTACAGAATATTTTCATCACCCCAAAAGAAACCCCAAACACCATTAAGCAGTCACTCCCCTCCTTCCAAACCCTGCCAACTACCAACCTGCTTTCTGATCCCATGTTGTTGAGAGCTGACAGTTCATATAATGGGAATCATACTAATATATGGTCCTTCACAACTGGTTTCTTTCACTTAGCATAATATCTTCAGGGTTCATCTATGATATAGCATGTACCAGTAGTTCATTCCTTTTTGATGCCAAAAAATATGCCATTATATGACTACTTCATGTTATATTTATCCATTCATTAGTTGTTTATATTAAAAGACTGGAATTGATGGTCATATTGCAGCTCTTACATTTAAACTTTGAGGAACTTCCAGGCTGTTTTTCTAAGTGACTTCATCCCACCAGCTGTGTATGAAGGTTCTGATTTCTCCACATCTTTGTCAACACTTCCTACTGTCTTTGACTATAGCCATTCAGTGGGTATGAAGTGGTTTTGATTTGCATTTCCAGTAATGTTGAACATCTTTGCATGGGTTTATGGACCGTTCATGTACTTCTTTGGAGAAATGTCTTCTCAAATCCTCTCTATTTTTAAACTGGATTATTTGTCTGTTGTTGAGTTGTAAGAGTTCTTTATATATTCTAGTCAGGAAACCATTTATCAATTGTGATTTGCAAATATTGTCTCCCATTCTGTGGCTTGTCTTTTTGTTTCGCTTTATGGGTTATCTTTTTACTACTTTCTTGGTGTCTTTTGAAGCATAAAAGTTGAATTAGTGAAGTCCAGTTTTATGTTTTCCTGTCCTTTTATTAATGTCATTGTTTCACATGTGTGGGTTTGTGTGACCTCCACTACAATCAAAACAATGAAAACTGATTTAATCTCATCAAAAAGATCTCCCTTGAGTGGCCATTTCTTCACCCCCACTAGAAGCTATTTCTCAGTTAGTATTACATCTTCAATGGCCTGTGAGACACTTGCATATGTGTGTTCATTTTTAATGTTACTATTCTTTATTTAATAGGCTGAAACAAGCCAGGGAGCTCTGGGCACACTGGCAAATGTAGTGACATCCCTTGCCAACCTAAGTGAATCCTTGAACAATGGTGACACTTCGGAAATCCAACAAGAGGATCAGTCTACAAGTGAAATCACTCGGTATGAGCCCAGGAGAATTGAGGCTTCCCTCCTGACACCCTTTCCTAGTCACTGTATTGTAAGGGTGATGGTAGCATCTTGGCACCCATCTTGTATTCATGGGGTTTTGTTTATTCATTCATTTTGTGGTGCTAAAAATCGAACTCAGGGCCTCACACATGCTAGGCAAGTAAGTGCTCTGCCACTGAGCTGTATCCCCAGCTTTGCATCTTACATTTCATCAGAAACTATCAAAGTTGTCACAGTGACCCTGCACATTGGTCTTCTTCCAAATTTTAACTATAGAAACATGGACACACTTACATTATGTGATGTAAAACACTCCAAATTGCTTTTCATTCTAAACAGTAGAAAAGGAAATTAAGTAATTCAGTGGAAGCAGAGGGAAAACTTTTCTTTGGATAGGTGTTATTAATATTGTTGTTAGGTGCCTTCAAGTTGGTGTCTGATTCATAGTGACCCTGTGTACAACAGGCGAAACAATATTGTCATTGCTTCTCTGCTATTCATAGGATTTTCAATGCCTGATTGTTTTTTGGGAGTGGATTGCCAGGTCCTTCTCCCAAGCCTACAGTGCCTGGTATTTCCAGGCGGTCTCCCATCCAAGTACTAAACAGGTCCAACCCTGCTTAGCTTCTGAGATCTGATGGGATCGGACACCACAGTGGTATAGTTGCAGGCTGTTGATACTGACCATCGTTTAAAGCATCGGCACAGTAATAGCCCATCCTCTTCCCTAATATTGTGTCAGCCTGTTTTTCATATCTATTTTTTCTAAGTGTTGAGAACTTGAAGCCCCTAAAGGTGGCTGGATAGCAGCAGCTGGTTTAAGACAGTGCTGACTGGCTGCCCCAGTTGTCTCCTCTGCAGCTCAGCCCTGGTGTTTTGCTCCTACTCCTGGCCTTGATGTCAGTCCAGCCAGGTGCATAACTGGGGACTATAGAAGTACTCTGGTCCTCATGTTCAATTTTAATCTGTTAGCAAAATTCAGATCTAGGTCCAGAGGAAAGAAAATGGGATTTGAATTAGATAGAATTCTAGTTCCACTTAGCATGTGGATAGTCTTGGAAAAGTCATTTAACATCTCTAAGCCTCAGTATTCACATCTACAAAGTGGAGAGAATATCTACCTTTGAAGGGTAGCTATGAAAAGCAGAAATTGTATGTGTGAAGATGAATAATACAGTTCAGTGCCTAAGATGATCTGTAGACAATGCATAGAAGCTGTCATTGTTAGCCTTTTCCTCAGCAGATAGAATTGAATCATCTTTTCCTCAGTGCACTGCTTTTCTAACCGAGATCTCAGCCAGAGCTCTGTTCCCTCCCTTGTCATTCAGGCTTGCTTTGTTTTTGCTCACAGGGCATTTGATACCTTAGCTAAAGCACTTAATACCACAGACAGCTCTTCACCTCCAAGCCTGGCAGATGGGATTGACACTAGTGGAGGAGGGAGCATCCACGTCATCAGCAGAGACCAGTCAACACCCATCATTGAGGTTGAAGGCCCCCTCCTTTCAGACACACATGTCACATTTAAGGTGAGCACATTGGGCCTAACATGCCACGAGCCTTACCAGCCTGCTGGGAGCCAGGCTTTGTACCAGACGTGGTCTGCAGTTCTAAAAGGGAAACCTTGCAGTGAGCTCATTATTACTGTAGTGCTGGGCATTATGGCTTCAGGGAGGCTCTTGAATTCTAAGAGTTTGCCCATTGTGAGGTAGTCCATGTGTCTTTTTGCTCACAGTGCCATTTGGTTCTGAAGGGTAACTGAAACAGGTGTGGGCTGTCATTGATTAGGTGGGCTCCCATGGTGCTACCTAGCGAGGGGTGAAGGCTGCTCTGCCTCTGGTTCCCTATGACAGCGTGGCTCCACCAGGGGCTCAAGGATGCCTTGGTCTCCTGTGTGGTATAGGTCTTCAGCAAACAGGTGGCCAGCCCTTGATCCTGACCATGTTGCACACTAGAGCACAGAAAGTGGCCCTCTACCATCCCTGAGGAGTGCTGTGAAGCCCTCAAATCTGCCCCTGGTTCATTTCCCTGGCTTCCCTTCCTACAGGGCACCGGTGTCCTGCCGGTCTATGTTTCCAGAATGAGTCTTCCTGTCCCCACTGGTCTTTACTGGCCAGTCACGTGGGAAACTTGGGATCCTGCTCACAGTTGGCTGAGGGTGCCCAGGACGTGGGTTATCAATCCACTACCAGCTGCAAAGGCACTGGAATCCTTGTGGACATCAGAGCCCCTGGTGCCCAGGCTGGCCTTTCTGATAGATGATATCCTTCAGTGTATAAGTTTCTGCTCAGACCATCTGTCATCCTGAGGCCACTGCAGAAATGCCTCCTGGCCCATGAAGTTGCCTGTGTGTCTGATTTGATTTAGACGTGAACTTAGGGTCCAACATAATATTAAATACATGACAGTTTAGCTGAGGCAGGAGCTGATGAGGACATTTTTGTAAGAGTGACCTGGGAAGTGTCCCTCAGGCCTCTCAGCACTGTTCTAAGTATTGTTCCAGTGCAGGCCACGGAGTGAGAAAACATGGAAAGCTGGTGCCAGCCAGCTGCACAGGTATCTCCTCTGGTAAGGACATGGCCCACCCAGGCTCTTCAGACGTAGCGACTCTGCCTGCCACTGCTCTTGAAACAGGATGAGATGCATACTAACAGAGATGTCCCTTGTCCCTCCTCCCATCTCCTGAGCCATGTGCCATCTCTTTTGCAGCTGACAATGCCCAGCCCAATGCCAGAGTACCTCAATGTGCACTACATCTGCGAGTCTGCCTCCCGCCTGCTGTTCCTCTCCATGCACTGGGCCAGGTCAATCCCAGCCTTCCAGGCACTTGGGTAAGTGCCCCTTTTCTCTGCATGTGTCCTCGGGTGGAGGCCTTCTCTCTCTGAGAGTGGCCTGTTAAGACCTCTGAGGCCCTTTCACTTTGGCTGTTCATGTGATCTCACTTGATGGCCCTGAGTTTCTTATTAAATGTTGTCAGTGGGCTAGAGGCAGGGTCCATGGTGGCCAGGTATTCGATGTGCCTCATACCTTTCTAGAGCCTCCTCCATGTGCTGCAGACTCAGTGTTCAGAGCTGTGGCCTGTCCCTTGACAGGATGACTGTGAGTCAGCTGCCCCCACCACACACACAAGCACCATCCTCGGGTCTTCTCCACAGGAAGCCTCCTGGCCTTGCCTGTTCACTGCATGTTTGTGTTGACCATGATTCCCAGCACCAGCCCTGCCACTATGCTACTTCAGTGCTATCCAGTTGGTGCTAGGTGCCACTGTGGCTGAGAGACAAGTAGCCACTTGAGAACAGAGTGCATTGTGGGAGAAGTGCCTTCAGTAATCTCTGGGTCCTACAGTGTGAGGCCAGGCTCAGAGTGCTGGCCTGAGGTAGGTGGATCTGAGTTGAGGGCCCTAAGAATAGCATTTGCCAGCTATGAGGCCTTGTGCAGGTTACTTCATTTTTCCAAGCCTCCAGTTTCTTCTCCGTAGAATCCTTCTAATGGGTTAGGCTCTAACCCAGGGCTGGACACACAGGGGACTCAGTAGATGGCATGGTGGTACTGAGGGGGTAGGTGCCATGGCATCTGCCCTGTGTGGTGGTGAGAGTGGTTGCTGTGCTCTGGGACAGAAGAGATGGACAGCATTGGCTTGTCATTCCCAGGAGAACTAGATAGGCAGTAACTGTGGAACAAGTGTTTAGAGCTCACTGTGAATGCAATGGGGGAGAGGCCTGCTCTTGCTGCAGTCTGGGAGGTAGTGTCAGGCATCCAGTTGATAACCCTCAAGTTAATAGCACTGTTAGACAGCCGAAGTGGTTTAGTGTGGGCCCCTGCTCTCAATGTGCCTTTCCTGTCCGAGCAATTTGGAACTTCCCTCACGGGGCTTCTTAGCCCAGGCTAGAGAAAATCTGCTGGCACATTGAAACTGGTTTTGCTCCTGTCTCACATACTGTTCTTCCTAAGTAAGTGATCAGGACAATGGTCACAAGCAAGCACAAGGCATGCCTCTGAGGCAAGGGAGTGGCTCTGATGGGAACTTAGTTCTCCTATCCTGCATCTGGTCCATGCTAGAGGCAGCTAGAGGAATGGCACTGTCAGGACTGCCCAGTTCCTCTGCCCTCCTAAAACCCTGAGATAGGTGGAAGGAGGCTGCATCTAGCAGCTTAAAGAACAGGACGGGTTGTTTCACAGTGGACTACACATGCCAACTCCCTTGAGTAGCACTTACCAGAACATTGTGGATAGCTTAGCTGGGCCCTTCTCTGTCTCACTGCTGCTTCCAGCTCCGTCAGCCTCCTGCCTGCTGGGATTGGCAGGGGATTTCTGCCCTTAAGAGTCCACACTCAGCTCTTTGTCCTGTGATCTGTGTATTCTCATGGCTTTGGGTGTAGGATCTCTGTCACACTCATCTCTTTAGACAGAGCCAAGCCAGAATGGCTGGGGACTTAGAAAGCCATAGGAAACCATGGTTTGGTGCCTCAGTCCAGCTGCAGCCTAGGATCCAGGGGTCCCCAAAGGCGGATGAGGAGTCAGCGATGGGAGACAGAGACACAGCAACTCGGACGCAGTGTGATTCTGTTCCGTTTACTGCTCAGATAGCTCAGCCTTTTATACAGAACTACAATTCACTAAACCTTATGAAAGGTCAGAAAAAAGACAAGGGAATTGATAGCATTGATGGATTACACCAAGGTTTTGTCAACAATCACTTGATTAAATTATCACGAGTGTTAGGTGGTGATCAAAGTAGGAGATGAACTTAGAGATAAATTGTGTTTACTTCAAAGGGAGAAACCAAGACAACCTGAGCACCTACATATCCTGTGTCTAAATAACTATTCTAACTTTATGCAGGAATTAGGGGCGGTTAACTATTACCTGTGTGTCACCCCACTAAGTCCATATGTTATGACAAATGGGTGTTTTAACTTATCAGAATGATTTGTTTACTGGAGGGCTGTTGGTACAAAGGCTTTAGTTTGTGTTGACTCAAGTTTCCGTTGTTGGAAGTCATTCAGGAATTTTCCCATCATAAGCCTGTTAGGGAGGTTTCTCAACTCCCAATCTGAATCAGCCCTGCTCACAGAGCCAGATTATATATTTACATAAGAAAAGACGAGGCTCCAAGTCCCTTCCCATGAAGAGACCTTTTTTTTTTTTTTTGGGAGGTACTCTTCCCCTTTCAGTAGATGTTCCCTCCGAGGTTTAGAGGTACTCTTCTCCTTTCATTAGACTTTCCCTCCGATGCCTTTTTAAAGGTCCCCTTCCTCATGTGGGGACTCTGTCTGCCCATTATGAGTGGACCTGAACATGGCAGTTTGGCTATCCCTGTTAAAATTTCTCATTACTTAGATCTAAAGAGTCTTTTTTAAGAAAATAGTTTATTATCAGAGGGACTTTGGTTAAAACATTGGTAGACTTGCTGATAGACCTGATCATTTTCTGGAAGAGAAGAATTCTGGATGCACTGTAGACCTTGTCACACCCATGCTGAATCCACGTGTGTGGGAAGTACTGGGCCTTAGAACCTGCGCAGCCTACACCCCTGGGAAGTACACATGCTGCCCTCAGTCTTGTCCTTATGTCCCTATGTCCCCAGGCAGGACTGCAACACCAGCCTCGTGCGAGCCTGCTGGAATGAGCTCTTCACCCTTGGCCTGGCCCAGTGTGCCCAGGTCATGAGTCTCTCTACTATCCTGGCAGCCATCGTCAACCACCTGCAGAACAGCATCCAGGAAGGTAGGGCTGGGGAATGTGGGACAAGGGGACTTGGCCAGCCTTGATGTCCCACTGTGTCCATAGGCTAAGGGAAGTGTGACTGTTGAGTAATGGAACCTTTACCAATCAGGGCATATAAATTTCTGCCAGACTGCCTTTTCATACAAAGAATTTTTAAAAGACTGAAAAAGTCAATGTCCTGTTCAGCATTTAGTGATGTTTTAGAATAATCACAGCTTATATTTTCATCTTCACTGGTAGGTTATACTTTCACATACAATTCACAAATCCACACAATCGTGTACAGTAGTGACTGTTACTCAGTTTTATATGGGGGGGAGTGGGGAGACTCAGGCTCAAGTAGAGTCCCTGCCTGGTCCCAAGTGAAACAAGTAGGAGAATGGGGCATAAACCTGTGTCCCAGCAGCCCTTAATCCAGGGTGTGTTTACTTCCTCAGGAATAAACCACAACACTTCTCTGGTACAATCATGGCAGCCGTCACTACCTGGCAGTCAGTAGTGGGAGACCAGCACATTCTCTTACACATGGCATCTGCAACCCACCAAGAACCTGGTTAGAGGGAGTGGGCCCAGGGTTGTAGATTAACACTGACACCCCATCCCCGCAGCTAAGGTGGCCTTGAATGACATTTTTCACTGGGCAATACAGGCATTTGATATCTTGGAATGAGAAGTACCTAATGTCTTTGTTTTTCTAGTTATTTCCCTGGAATAGTTATACAAGGACAAGGTTTAAAAGCTCCTTTTATTGAATTTGAGTGAGATTTGCTCACAGATGAGCTGGAGCTTTCTTAACCAAGTATAATAATACCAACCTTCAGCAAAACAGTGTCAAGAGGATTAAATGAGAGAACATTTTGGCTGGTCGCAGTGGCCCACACCTCTAATCTCAGCAACCCAGAGGCTGGAGGCAGGAGGATCAGGCATTCAGTGCCTAAGGCAGCCTGTGCAATTTAGCAAGACCCTGTCTAAAAATAAAAGATTTAAAAAGGGATGGGGATGCAGCTCAGTGGTAGATAGAATGCTTGCAAAGTATGTGCAAGTCCCTGGATTCAGCCCCCTAGAACCAAAAAAGAAAAATAACATTTTTAATATTTGCACAACTAAAATAGTGGCACCTTTTAATGTTCAGATCAACAAACATTCATTAGGGGTCCACAGAGACTTGGTGGTATGTACTGAGGCATAAGGCTTACACAGACAATTCTAGGAATTACCCATTGGCACCTGCTGACTGAGGAAGCAGCCCATGGGTAGGGACAGGGAGAGTCACTGGTCTGGGTGCATGACTGAGGCAGGACACACACGACAGCAGCGTTTGGGGACCTCTTATTACTTACCTGCAGCTAGAAATGTGGCTCTTCACCAGCTTGAGATGACTGATTTTTCACTAAAAAGTGAAATTACCCTCTAATCAGCGTGGCCCCTCAAAGAAGCTGGTTTTACTGTTGTTCAGTTTTTCTCAGGACTGTGTGCTATGGTTCTAGATAAGCTCTCTGGTGACCGGATAAAGCAAGTCATGGAGCACATCTGGAAGCTGCAGGAGTTCTGTAACAGCATGGCAAAGCTGGACGTGGACGGCTACGAGTACGCATACCTTAAAGCTATAGTTCTCTTTAGCCCTGGTAAGATATGCAGTGGGGACTTGGGGCACTTTTGCACTGTCTGCTGGTATTTCTAAACATGATTGTGTTATTGTCAGTGGTGTCTGACTGTACGTGACCCAGTGTTCTTGTGGTAAGTGCTCTGCTAGCTAACAACGGTATGTAAATTGTTAAATTCTTGCCTGTACAGCCCCCTAAGAAACTCATTATAGTGCCTTGTGTTATAGTGCCTTGTGGTGCATGTACTGACTACAAATAGACTTAGCCTGTACCCTAATTACACACTGGCCAGATAAGACTGGAGCACACAAAATGGAGTGAACTACCACCATGTGTCCCTTTCATTTTCCCACTTTTGGCTCTTTGCCGATTTCCAGGATGTGAGTGTACATAACCCAGGCAGATTGAGACTCACACTGACTCTAGTCTCTGTGGACAGCAGTAGGACAGCTGCTGGACACTGCACTAAAAGGTGTGGCCACAGAAGCTGAGGCGGCGGCACCAGGATTAGTGGTGGAAAGCAGGACACACCTGGGCTGGTGCCGGGAATTCCTTCCTCATGGTGGTTTTCTCGAAGCCTGTGGAGATCACTTGGGCTGACCACTGACCTTGGTAGTAGGGGTAGGACATAGCATAAGGCTTCTCTTCCTCCCCAAGCCTCTACTCCTGAGCAACAAACTAGCTCATAAAACAGGAGACATTATGCAATTAAATATCTAGAAAGTGATCATTTCTAACTTTACATAATTTTAAAGTCAGTATTGTCTAGAGTAGTAGGAAGCAAGATGTCCAGAACCAATCCAGGGGGCTGCTCAGTGTCCACTCAGGAGCCCGCCCCCCTCTCATGGTGACCATCTGGCCTTCGGAGAACACAGAGACAAAGCCAGCAGCCTGACCATAATTTCCCAGTGCGATCACCCTTCAGCTTTCAGTCTGTTGTACTCCAGAAGTTTTTCAGAAGCTTGACTAAAAAGAAATACTACAAAGTCGACAAGTAAGGTTTTGCAAGTACAGAGGGGAACTTGGGGGTACTTTTGTTTTCAGATCATCCAGGTTTGACGGGCACAAGCCAGATTGAGAAATTCCAGGAGAAGGCACAGATGGAGCTGCAGGACTATGTGCAGAAGACCTACTCGGAAGACACCTACCGGTGAGGCCGGCAGGGAGCACAGGCTTTTGCCTGGGGAGGGAGGGGTGCAGCTCAGTCAGGAGTTTGAAGTGTACATGACGTTAGTTGTCCAGTTCCTAGCAGCCTGCAGAGCCTCCTCCAGATCTTCCTTTAGATCATAGCTGCCCTCTCAAGTTGTAGAGGCAGGAATGTGATAGTGTGTGGAACTGCTGGGCTGCCAGTTGCTTTGAGGCTGCTGTGTGGGTGAGGCCTCAGATGGAATCTCTGATTGGATGAGGTGGTATCAAGGCCAAGCAATGTCGAGATTCCAAAAATGTGAAAGGGCTGCCCCTCTGCTCAGCACACACAGAAGAGGCTGCATGCACTAGCATACTTGACTGAGAAGTTTTCACTGGCAGAAACTGAGTCTGACCCCTATGGAGTGGGGAGTTGTACAAGATAATTTTACCCTCAGATAAACTAATGGAAAAAATGTCCCTTTATCTGGGTGGAAAATTAATTAGCAATATTATAGGCAGCAAATTATACACACACACACACACACACACATAAAAATTAGCCTTCTCATGCAGATTTGGACAGGATAGTTGTCCAACTCTGCCAAAGAGCAGAATGTATTGGCAAGCTTTTCCAGACCACTTCTGACCCACTGGAGGCTACCTCAATTTCTATTGCCCTTTTCATATAAATTATTTCATATTCCCCTCCCCATCTCATCCGTGTAGTGATCAAAATCAACAGTCCAAAAAGACATGTGGTCCTGCCTTCCCCACCCCAGACTTGGGTTCACTCCATAGACTGTCTTTGGGAGTCCTGAGGGCTGGCCCTGTTTTTGGAGAGCTTCCTTTCAGATATTTTGTACATAAAACTACAGCTTGACTGTGCTTACAGCCTCATTGCCTCCTTGTAAGCTTTTAATGCCCAGTATGGATGCCTTTTCTTACCAGTTAAGTATACCTGTTTGTTATGTTTGTGTGTTATCTGTGAGACATGATCTCATGATGATTGTGCGATCCTCCTGCCTCAGTCTCCCAAGTGCTGGGATTACATCATGCACTATCACATCAGGCATTATCCTTCATTTAAAGTGTGTACAGCAGTCTGTTGTATGAAGACACCATATTTTATTTGAACTTATCTATTGATGATGAATTTTTGTGCAGGTGGGGATGGATAGTAGCTATAAACAAAATGAGGCAAACATTTATACATCTTGGCACTCACTTGATTTTTACCCCCCTACTGGTGAAGTTCTGAGAGAAAAACCATTAATCAGAAAAACAAGAGGTGGGTGGATAGTGGTCCATTTGGTTTAGTCTGTGAAGTGTAGGTAAGGTCCCCAGGAGTTAGTCTTTGACAGAGGCTGAAAGCAGCAGCCAGCCAGCCTATTTCTCTAATTGTACTCCCTCTTTCAGCTTGGCCCGGATTCTCGTCCGCCTGCCGGCACTCAGGCTCATGAGCTCCAACATAACAGAAGAACTTTTTTTTACTGGTCTCATTGGCAATGTTTCAATAGACAGCATAATACCCTACATCCTCAAGATGGAGACAGCAGAGTATAATGGCCAGATCACTGGAGCCAGTCTATAGTGCATGCCATGCACCAGCCTACAGCAAGAACTTTCCCAGGACTGGGCAGACGCAGGGAAGTAACAGTAGTGGTATCTTGGTATGCACAAACATTTCCAGTGTGTTAGCCACTTTGTACCTGGTTTCTTCTCACTTGTTAATCCCAGACAATAGCAACTAAAAGACTAGTAGGATCCTTGCCTTTTGATGAAACAGATTTTGGAACAGTCTTTTAACTAAGTTTGTATTTAGAAATTCTCAAAGGGCAAAAAACAAAAATTAAATTTTATAATATCAGAGACTAGTATTAAAGAATACTAAAAGAACCTAAGAGAACAGTATGTGTGTAAATATATTAAAAATGTCCTTGGAATTAATAGCTACTAATTACCAGGGTAATAATATTAGCACTTTCTAAGCACTTATCAAAATTTGTAATGTTAGCAACATCTTGCCTGTGGACAGGGCAAATGGAAAACTGTATACGTCTTTTGCTGAAATGCTAATGATTTCTTGAAAACTCACTAGGGTACAGGAGACAATCATTCATGTTTAAGAGAAGGCAGCATTCCTAACTGCACGCAGTGGTAGTGGTGAAGTAAATTCCTGTGAGTGAAAACTGGCTTACTGGCGCTATGTATAAGTCAGCATGTGGTGATGGCACCATCGGCAGCAAGCCACCCCAAGAGTTGCCAGGCATGGAGCTGATGCTCGGAGGGTTCCCTGCATATGTGGTTCTGGTTGTTGCAGAAGACTATTCCAGAACCTGGGCTTCTGTTTTGATGACTGGTTTTCAGAATTGCATTGCAGCTGGTCACTTACCTGCCAAACAAGTATAATTCCTCTAGTGACTAAAAACATGCCTGGGTCCCTTCCACTACTCACAGCACCTGGAGCCTTTTGACCAAAAAGTGCAAGGTGGGCATTCTGAACCCTTGAAAGTACTTCCTACATAGGCCTAGGGTGGCTACATGCTGTCCACATTAGGAAAAGTTTCCCATTCCCAGAGACCCTGGAGAGAGTCCTGTATCTGTGGTCAGTCAGAAGCTGCAGCCAGATGGAGCCTGTGCAGGACCTCCCTGCTTGGCAAGGGGCTGGTAGAGCTGAATGGAAGGTGTCAGGACGAAGACTTTCTGGTAGTCAGATATCAGAGATTTTCAGTGTCTGCATACTTGCTGTTTCTACTGGCAAGTTATTTGATGTCCTAGCACACTGTGTATTTTGGTTCCTCAGGTGTGTGCCATGCTAGCAAAGTATGCCTGGAGCATCCTAAATGATGGATGCAGGAGGCCTAGGCCCCCTCTTTGAAAGCAACCTTGAGGCATGTGGTGCACATTAAATCATGACACACAAGAGTATCACAAGTTCGAGGCCAGCCATAGGGCACTTAGCAACCTCATATCAAAATTAAAAAAAAAAAAAATGGGGGGGACCTGGGGGTGCAATAACTTAGCCCTCATAAGGCCTTGCATTCCATCCCCAGTATCACAAAAGAAAAAGCAACCCTCATCCTCAAGGTGATCTTTGTCCTCAGAAATTATAGTGATCATAGTTTGAATGGAATCTGATTACAAAGAAGTTATGTCTAACTTGGAGAACTCATAAATTCCCATGGACGTGAGTCAGCAGCAAGCTTTTGCTGTGAGGAAAGTGACATGTGGGAGATGGGGTCAGTTGCATTATATTTTCTTTTTGTTTAGCTGGGATTAGGAAAGACCTCCTGTAAGGTTGAACTTGCATCTGTTGAACATGTTGCTGAATTCCCATCTGGATTTAATTGCATCTTTTACAGATCATGCCTTGGAAACAAATATTGGCGAGTAGTATAGATAGCCATTATAAAATGGATGGAAAGGATTTGGTTTTGCTAGCTTAAAGTATTTCTTAGTTTTCTAACCTGTGTTTTAAATTTCAAAATTAAGATAAAAGGACTGTTCAGGACCATGAGTTAAGGCAAGTTATGAAGGATCTTAGGGCATCTTGACGTACACCTATGCATTTTATGCAGAGTTGCTTGCTTTCCTGTTCTGATTTTCCAGTGTGAGAGCGTGTTCATCCTTACTCCCAGGCCACGTGGCATAGGCATCCTGTGTCTATTAGACTATTCAGACTCAGGTTGGATAAGGAAGTGCTGAGCTCTAGTTGGATAGCACTGGAGAAAAACTGATTTTTCTCAGAAAGTTGCTGATTGTGACCTACCCTTGCTTTTGACCATTTTGGGCTTTGAACACTCGGTCATTGGTTTCCCAGAACTGCTTGGACTTTGAAATGGCCTTTTCCTGAAGGATCACGACCACATAAAGCAGATTCTGCTAGTTCAGTGGTATGGCACTTGTAAACCATGCAAGTGTGAGGCCCTGGGTTCAACCCTCAGTACACACACACACACACACACACACACAAAGGCAGATTCTTCTACCTGAAATCATTTTGAGCCTCTGAGTGTGTGTCCATTTCATCTTTTGTCCATTAGGAATGTCAGCCCAGAGCCAAGAATTTAGGGGAGTATCAACTCAGTTTCTGGACTCCAGCTTGTACAAACAGGTCTTCATCCTCAGAAGACTCTGAAACTCTGGGTCTAATGAAGCAAGACCAGCTTTGCCATGAACCTGGCCACTCACTCCTGAAGTGGGAGGACACCCACTTAGGGACTTTGGGATGTATGCTGTCACTTCTTGTTTAAGTGGGCTCTTTCCTAGAAGTAGTTCAAGTAATGTTGGGTATCTGGCATTGAAATTTGTGGACATGATTACACATAAGCATAAAACGGAGGAGATGTAGACAAAGACATTGCTTTAGCAAGGAGTATTATTCAGGTTACTCCTGGAAGGTGTTTTATTACAAAGATGGATGTACTTCACCACCTTCTACTTTGGAATTTGTGTGCTAGTGCCCTCTGCATTGCCTGACCTCTGCTGTAAGGCTGCTGTATTTAAGTTTGCACGTGGTCAGTTGTATTATGCCTCCAAGAGGTGGTTTCCTAGCTTGTCACTATCAAGTGTGGGCTCTGTTCTGACACAGTCAGGACACTAGCCAGGGTGGACACACTGGACACAGGCTCCGAAGTGGAGTAGCAGCATCCATACCTCATACATTTAGCTGTTTGGGGGACTGTGTGGCAGCAAGACTGTAGATGTCATTTTTCCCACAGGCCTGCTGCAGACCAGCATCCCAGGCTGTGGCTGGCAGTCAGCCTCCAGCATCTGTGGATGCACCTTCAGGGACCTGGTCTCATTGGAGTCAAAAGCTTTTTGCCTGTTTGTCCAGGCCATGAAAAACATCTGACACCTGCTTTACTCCCAGGGAGGACCTAGTGCCCCAAAGGTCCTGAGAACATCTTCACTGGCAGAGCAGAGACCTCAACTCTTCCTTTGCCCAGTGTCTAGTCTCGAGATTACACAGTTCTTTGAAAATGTCTTAACTTTGGTATAAACATTTAAAGCCAACCCCTAGCAGAGATGGAGTGGCTTGGTCTCCTGTACACAGGTTCTGGACAACCTCATGATGTGCCTCCTGCCAACGTGCACTTTTGCATGTCCAGCCCAGTCCTTTCAGTGGCATCATGCGTGTCCAGAGTTACAGGCCCAGATGACTAAATGAATGTACATGTGTTTATATCTTCTGTACAGTGTATATAACGTGTGTATATAGGTGTATATTATTGTATACAGACAAATAGCCACATAGCCAAACTTTCCTTATGCTGTAGAGAGAGTTTATACTGGCGCTGCTGGTATAAAGAGACATGGGTATTCCAAGGTCCCTTGACAGGGGCGGTATACTTACTGCTGGTGAGTTTAACTGCATTTTTGGGGGGCAGTGGGGCAGGCCGCCAGACTCTCCGCTGCACAAGGAAGCCTCCAGCCAGAGATGGTTCCGACAGGAGGGCAGGTCTGTAGGTCCGCAAGGGTCAGGAAGCTGGAAGACTTGGTCGATCCTAATGTCTAAATTTAAGGGGTTATTTTTAACCTGCTTTTTACATACCAGTTTAAGGCCTACCTGGAAGGAACTTGGTGGTGGCTAGCGCCGTCAGCCTTCCCCAAAACTGTGAGGTCTTTGTATGGTCCAGAGACAGGCACAGGGTTAGGTCAGGGACTCAGCACAGTCACTGTCAGAGGGGCCAAGCACTAGAGTGGCTACAGTCTCCTCCCATGCTTACTCAGCAAGACCTAGGCACTGTCCTGTGACCAAACCAACAGATTGCCACCACCCCTCTTAACTCAAGTGAAAATACACAGCCTCTCAAGTAAATGAGTGTGAGTGCTGATGGCTAATCTTTGTGGCATATAAGCTCCAAACCTTAAATTACTCCTCTAACTGGAAGCATGTTAATGAATACATTGACTTAACTCCTTTCTATAAATTATGGTTTAAATTTTTCAGATAGAAGTTGCATTTTAATATGACTATGTTTGCCCTTAAAGCTAAGGATGCCAATTTTTCCTTATCCACCAGGTCTATTCTGATGAAAATTTGTCCCCCACAATCAGGATTTAGGCTGAGCTGCTGGCAGCTGTGGTGAGCAGAGGTCAGCCTGCCTGTCAGGGGCACTGGGCACGGGCCCGCTGAAGGACATCACTGGGTAATTGCAAAACTCACATTCTCCATAGTTGCCCTTTTCCTTTTTGAAGTAACTATCAAAAAAATTTGAAAAACACTTCATGAGAGCATAGTCCTCAGTGCCTTTTGTGAGACATCAGTTATTCAACCTTCAGCTTCCTGCCTCTGCTGTGTCCCTGTCACCCCCTCGTGATTGTTAACTTTTGCCTGTGCTGATGCCTGTTGTGACAATCACACTATTGAAAGTGGCTTTCCAGTTAAAATACACATGGGAGCTTGACAGTCTCTAAGTAAATCTTTAAAATTTTCTTTTGGGACTATATCTTAGCAGCAACCTAAGAATAATTCAGCCGTGAGCTTAAAGAGTATCTTAGGGGAAAGAAAGAAAAGTCAGACATTTTTGCTTTCAGTTAAACCAGTAATTTTTGTGTCTGTCTATATATGTAGCATTGAAAAAAATGCTCAATGACATTTACCACTTGAAAGACTGTGTTAAAGTGTAATGTCTGGATAACATTTGGAAGTAGTAGACTTTATATTAAAAATGGATTTTCTTTAGGTAAGTATCAGTTATTTTAACGACCCTAGCATTCATGGACTCAGACGCTGCTCCACATACAACTCAAGTGCTGGAATATTTTTCTACACTCTTTCCATTTTCCCAATTATCTTGTAAATCAGTGTTCAACTAGTTTTATAAAACTGAAAAGCTGCACATTTTTCATAGTACCAGCTGTAGTTTTTGCCTAGTTTAGATTTCTCTGTTAAAATGTAATTGCATTACCAGCCCTTTTTAAAAAAGGTCTGTTAAAGGAAAATTTGGGTGTGAGATTTTCTTGGGACCGTATCTTGTAGCCTCTGCCCTTTACAACATAGAAAATATCGTTTATGCCATTACCTTTTAATTCCAGGTTTAAAACCTGTTGAAAGCTGTAGCTTTACACAGCTTTCATCTCCATGTGAAATCAGCTTTGTTATGTGATGGCATTTAAAAAAAAAAACAGCATGTTCTTTTTAAACTGAATTTTATATCTAATCAATGTCTTCAATCTTGAAGAATTTGCATTGTTGTGTTTGTATATAGAGTATTGCAGTGCATGATTAGCTTTATGCATTTTATTAAATGCTGTTTCAATGTGGCATTATTGTTGTGGCTTAATACTACCTAAATGAGGTTTATACTATTAAAAGTGAATTAAAGACTAGTGTGTGTCCCGCTCATCCTTTTTCCTCATAACAGTTAACAGTGTCTGGTGCAGGCAGTCATCCTGGGGATAAGGAATGGGTGGAGACATCTCTGTAACTCTCCACCACCAGGTACTTTTCCTAAGGCCAGGGTGATTTCTGATCACCAGATCTGTAAATATCTTTAGTGGAAGACTGAGGAAGGACGATCTCCATGTCCATCCATCAGGCAGCTCCCTACTGTGGAGGGAAGTATGTCATGCAGATGTTTCTAGAATGGGAGTGGGAGAGCCACTGGGCTGCTGAACCACTCAGGTGCCATCATAGACAAACATAAAGAGCCAGGTTTTAACCAGCAAACCACTCCACAGGTATGTATGTGCTCTTGGGGGCAAAAACCGGGCCTTACCAATGCAGAAGCTGAAGTTATACGTCATCTGATCTCTCCTGCTACAGGTGAGGATTTTGAGTCCAAAGTCAGACTCATGACAGAATGCACTGGCTGCCACGTAGCTTTAAACAGCCGTGTCAGAAAGTACCTCAAAGTGAAAACAAAACCGGTCACTTCAGAGGAGTAAGGCCAGAGCATCTGGTGAACACAGCTCATGCAAGTAAGAGCATAGCACACAGTCCCCACAATGCTCTTCTCTATAGTTTAAACCTCTCTTGTCATTACTACACAAAGTGAGAAAAAGATGACAGCGATTCCCCCAGTGGTACCAATTTCCACGAATCGTCACCTGCTGCCCATAGAACAGTCCAGGCCAGCAATGACAGTGGCCCATGGAAGGTACCATCTATCTCTACACCACTCTCCCTAGCAGGCACAGAGTCCTGGGTGCCCACTGCACAGAGCATCTCACCAGGGGCCAGGCTGACGTCAAGCCTAGAACTCACTCGTCCCCACAGGCTCGAAACATAATTCTTGCCATAGAGGGCCTCAGTGCTTTGGTTCAGGCTCTGGCGGAGACGTCCCTGGGCTGTGGAGGGAAGAAACGTGCCTATGAGGTTCCTAAGTTGTGGGGACAAAAACTCAAAAGGACCTGCCACTTTCTGAAGAGCCTGCACAGCCTCACGGTAAGGCAAGCAACAGGGAGAGGGCAAAGGGTTGGTCCCCCCACATGGCCCCAGAGAGATTTTCATGGAGAGAATTCTCTACCACCCTCCAAGGTGGCAACGGGGTAGAGGGGGAGAGCACCAAATTCCAAGCAAACACCAAGCACCACTGTCTATTAAGACATTAGCGCCACAAGGCACCTTCCACTCCCAACCCCCACCCTCTTGCCTTTAGCCAAACACAGGTCTGAGGCATAAACTACCTCAGACCAGAACCTGAGCATCAGATGCCAAAGGACTCAAATTTGCACAGTTTAAACACGATCATCGCACAGCTGCAGAAAACAAATGGTGCCAGCCAGCTGCCTCCTATGGCAGGTACTGCCTTCAACCTCAGCCAAAGCACGAAGGACCCAGGTAAGGATCAGATGGAAGTCATGCCCAGGTCTGGGAAGGGGAAGGTGGCAGCCCTGCTCCCTCAGCCCCACGGCCCTTACTCAGTTCTAACCACGGCCCTGCCCTGCCCATTAACCTTATCTCTTTGGCTGAGTTTCCAGGAGTCTGTGGTAGACAGTAAGGTCACCTTGGAGGGCTCTGTTCTCTTCCAAAGACTGAAGCAGCCATAACAAAAAAGACAGTGACATCTGGGGAGAGAACTAGAAAGATGCTTAGTAAAATGTCATACCTCCTTCCAAGCCCATTATCACCCTCCCTCGAGGCCTGGAAAGCCCCTGCTAAAGCACACAGTGTTGAGACGGCCACTGGGGATGTGTGCCTTAGTGTGGCTGGCCTTCAGGCCACTGTAGCTCATACAGCCCTGGGTCACAGCTACAGCCACAGGGGAAGCAAGAGCCACTCAGCTTTAGTTTAAAAAGGGAGCACCACACACAGGGTTGCTTTGGATCACTGCGAAATACCCACAGGGAGGGGTACCCACCCTCCTAGACCCAGCGCAGGGCTGAGGAAGGTCCAGAGCCAACAGACACCACATGTTCAAAGGACTGAGGTAGGAGTTAACACACTGCCTGACACCCTCCCCACACCAAAGCCCTCTGCCACAGACCATCTTTGTGTCTGCAGGCTCAGAGCCACCACGCCACAGGAGAGACTCAGCCTTTTATTGGTATGTACTCAGCAGCGGCAGCCACCACCCCCTCCCCAAGTCCTTCACACAGGGGAGCAAGCAGGACTTGCCACTGCAGAGAGGTTTCCCGAGGCCAAGACTCCAGTTTCCCCTCAGGTGACACCGCTGCCCCTGCCCACAATGGCCTTGCCTTAGTCCTGGGCACTGGCCCTCAGAGCAGCTTTGTATTTCCCCGTCATCTCTTTTGGTAAGGGCACCACACTGGGGCAAGGCACCTGCCCTTCCACCTCGCACATGCACTCTCGCAAGCAGTACTTTCGGGGGCCAAAGTTGGCCGGGTGAGAGAGCTGCTCCTCCTCCTGCTTCTCTCTCCTGAGGGTTTCCCTGCCAAAGAACACAGACAGCAAAAGCATGACAACATGACTTCCGGGCCAGTGGGCAGCCAGGACCTGCTCAGGGTAGGGTGCGTCTCCACGAGCCTAAGGCAGGAGACCCAGGTCTTTTGCCTGCTGACCTCTCTTCACTCCACAGCCCATCCACCCCCTGGCCCTGGGGAGGGAGAGACCTGCAGGAGGCCTTCTCCATGTGAAGAGGAAGGTTGCTGGGAAGAGTACACTGTGGTCTCCTGACTACGAGCAGCTCAGCTCTGGCAGAGACAGTCACAGGGTAAAAGTTTGGTAATGCCACCATGTCATTTTGCAGAAAATTCCTTGGCTTCCCTCCCTTCCTTTCTGTGACATTGGGGCCCTAGTGCCAAACACTGCTGGCACCAAGCTGAGCTTCCCAAGGGGCAAAATGTTACCAGCCACACTGTGCAGACATTTCAGCTGCATCCCAGGGGCAGAGGTCCCTCTTGTCCCCCTTTGCAAAAGGGGTTCAGTTTGCACAGAGGTGAAATGACATAAACTTGCACACCCTGAGCATCCAGGCCCAGCTAGAACTGATCCTAACCCACATCCTTGTCACCGTCTGGCCTTAAGGCTCTTTCCTCTCCACCCCTCCCTACTTCTAGGGGCTGAGAGGTTTGCTCCCCACCAGGTCAAACCCAACAACTCACTCATTCTTCCCCAAGATTTTTCTGATGTGTTCCATGATCTCTTTATTACTCTTGGTCTCCATATCCACCAGGACCTGCTCCCCAGAATCTGGAAGCAAGAGGCAAAAGGGAGAAACTGAAAACTCACCACACATTCAGCCTGGGGCTGCTGGGCACACGCCTGTACTCCCAGCACTGGGGAGGCTGAGGCACCAGGAACAACAGGAAAGACCATCCTGGGCCAAATAGTTGAGACCCTATCTCAACAAAACAAAACCAGTTGGGACGCGGAATTTTCTTTTAGCAGCGTTTAATGACAAAAACATTTTGATAATTAAGACATTCTGAAGCTGGGCATAGTGGCGTATACCTGTAATCCCAGTGACTTGGGAGGTGGAGGCAGGAGGATCAAATGTTTGAGATCAGAGGCAATCTGCATAATTTAGCAAGACCCTGTCACAAAAACGTTAAAAAAAAAAAAAAAAAAAAACCTCTGTTCGTGGATAAGCTCAATATTGTTAAGATGGCAATTTTCACTGATCTACAGATTCAATGCAATTCCTGTCAAAATCCCAGCAGGTGTTTTTGGAGAAAAGTTGAGCCTACAATTCATATGGAAATAAATACAAATGACAAAAACTAGCCATGTATTTGAAAAACAAGAAAATAGGCAGGTTAGGGGTAAACCTCAGGCTGGAGCCCTAGGTTCAATCCCAGCACCAAAATAGGAGAATGGGGGAGAACACTTATTTTCCAATTTCCAATCTATGTTTTATTGATTATACAAAGGCATTTGAGTGTACTGACCACAACAAATTATGGATAACCTTGCAAAGAATGGGAATACCACAACACTCAATTATACTCATGAAGAATCTGTATGTGAACCAAGAAGCAGCTGCTTGGTTTAAAGTCAGGAAAGGTGTGCGTCAGTGCTGTATTCTTTCACTGTACCTCTTCAATCTCTATGCTGAACAAATACTCTGAGAGACTGGACTTGATGAAGAACAATGTGGCATCAAGACTAGAGGAAGATTGGCCGGGCGTGGTGGCGCACACCTGTAATCCCAGTGCCTC
The DNA here is from genome assembly GCA_007922755.1 of Pedetes capensis. Lineage (NCBI taxonomy): Eukaryota > Metazoa > Chordata > Mammalia > Rodentia > Pedetidae > Pedetes > Pedetes capensis. The sequence goes on along the minus strand of VMDO01000911.1, from coordinate 75,865 downwards.
GGGAGGCAGAGTCGGGAGGATCGCAAGTTTGAGACTAGAGGCAGTCTGCGTAACTTAGCGAGACCCTGTCTCAAAAAGTAAAAAAAATGAGCTGAGGTGCAGCTCAGTGGTCCAGCACTTGCAGAGCATGCGGGCGCGAGGCCCTGGGTTCAACCCCCAGTACCGCCAAAAAAAAAAAAAAAGACTAGAGGAAGATTCATCCCAACCTGCATTATGCACATGACACAACTCTGCGTGCTGAAAGTGAAGAGGATTTGAAACATTTAGTGACGAAATCAAAGAACACAGCCTTTGGTGTAGATTGCTCATCAAGAAAACAAATCCTTGCAACTAGATAAGTAATCTCATGAGAGAGAAAAGATTGAGGCTGTCCAAGATTTTGCTTTCCTTGGTTCTACGATCAACACCTATGGAAGCAGCAGTCAAGAAATCAAAAGATGCATTGCATTGGGAAAAGCTGTTGCAAAATACCTCTTAAAAGTCTTGAAAAGTAAAGATGTCACTGAAGATGAAGGTGCACCTGACTCCAGCCATGATATTTTCAGTCACATATGCTTGTGAATGCTGGATGGTGAATAAGTGAGACAGAAGAACTGATGCTTTTGAATTGTGCTAGAGACAGATATTGAATATACCATGGATTGGCAAAAGAACCAAAAGTTCCATCCCAGAAGAAGTGCAACCAGAGTAATCCTTGGAAGCAAGGATGGCTAGACTGCGTCTTACGTATCTGGGACCTGCTGTCAGAAGGGACCAATCCCTGGAGAAGGACATCATGTTTGGGAAAGTGGCAGGTCAATGAAAAAAAAGGAAGAACATCAGCTAGACAGATTGACACACTGCCTGCAACAATGGGCTTCAACATAAAAGAGATCACGTGCATGGCACAGTGTTGAGAAGTATTTCGTTCTGTTGTACATAGGGTCACTCTATGTGTTGGACCTGAGTCTATAGCATCTAACAACAACAACAAATTTAAATTACTGTAATTAAGACAGTGGGTGGGAGAGGAGTCTGGAATTAGCTTAAGAACAGACATACAGCAAAATGTAACAGAACTGAGTCCAGAAATAAATCTTTATACATACAGCCTATTGGTTTTCAGGAAAGATACCAAGGTAATTCAACAATAAAGACAGTCTTTTCAACAAACAGTGCTGGGGCAACTGTTATCTCCACACAAATTTCAGACCTTTACCCCACAATAGTTTTTTAAAAATCAAAATGGACCAGAGACCTAAATGTAAGAGCTAAAACTTTTTTTTTTCCCTGTGGTACTGAGAGTTGAACCCAGGGCCTTGCAAGTGTTGTACCACTCAGTTGCACTCCCCCTTTTTTTTTTGAGACAGAGTCTTGCTAAATTACACGGACTGCCTCTAGTCTCGCACTTGCAATCCTCCTGCCTCCGCCTTCCAAGTCACTGGGATTACAGGTGTGTACCACAGCGCCCAATAGAGCTAAAACGTTTATAAAACTTCTAGAAAAGGAGGCTGAGGACCTGGCATGCATGAGGCATGGGATGCAATCCCTAGCCCAGGGCCAGAAAAAGAAAAAAAGTCTTCTACAACATAGGAGAAAATCTTCATGACCTTATCTAGGCAACGATTTTTAGATATGGCATTAAAAACATGAAGTTAATGAACTGAATTAAAATTCAAAAGTTAGGAAATATTTATGTATATGATAAACATATCTGATAAAACTTTTATTCAGAATACACAAGAGCTCTCACAACTCAGTAAGATAGCCCCACTAAAAAAATGGGCTAAATATCTGGATAAACAAAACCAAAAAATAAAAAGACTAAAAATCACATGAAAGGATGCTCAATATCAGTCATTAGGAAAATGCAAACTAAAACAGATATTACAGTGACTAAAATTTTCAAAAACTAGATGGTACCAAGTCCCTAGAGAACGAGGACTAGAGAGAAGGATCCAGCAGCCCACTGCCAAAACAATTAGCCACTGAAAACCCAATAAATAGCAAAGAAATACTATCAAATATAGTGCCTGAAAATGAATGCCCCAGGCTGGAAGGCATTCAAGAAATGACTAGGGAAGAGTTGCCGCCTCAAAGTAGAGTCAACCTTAATGACAGAAATGGAGTAAAGGCCCTGGGACCTCCATTTGCTGATGTGACACAACTCAAAATGAGAAGAAACAGTGACGGCAACAAGGGGCTCAAACATAAAAAGATCAGGTGCATGGCACAGTGTGGGGAGTGTTTCGTTCTGTTCTATATAGGATTGCTATGAATCAGACAGGACCCTACAGCATCTAACCAAGTCCTTGTGAAACTGCAGAATAATTGGAACTTTCATACACTGCTTGCGGAAATAGAATATATTTCTGCTACTTTAGTGAACTAAGACAAAAGAAAAAAATGGAAAGATCAGAAAAGTCTTTATTTGCAGATGACATGACTATAGCATATAAGAAAATCTTAGACAATGTAGAAAATAAAAACTATTAGAAATAATGTTAAAAGACATGAAGGCCAAATACAAAAATTAACTGTACTTCTGTGTAGTTGTGTGGTTATTAGCACCAAGCTGGATGTGGTGCACACTCCTACAATCCTAGCACTCAGGAGACTGAGGCAGGAGGATTGTGAGTTCGCGGCCAACCTGGGCTACATATCAAGACCATATCTCAAACAACAACAACAACAACAACAACAAAACATACACACAAAAAAGGACTTAAAATAGGAAAGCAATTGTGGAGGGGAGGAAACAAAGTTGGATATATACCTTATTTTGATATAGAAGCTGGTGTTTAACTCAGTTGGTAGAGTGCTGCTCTGCACTCTCTGAGGACTGGGGTTCAATCCCCAACATTGCAAAAACGGGATCTGAACATGGCAATCCACTCTCAAAGCAATCCTGAAATGATCAGCCATTGAAAACCCTATGAGGGCTGCTATGAGTCAGACCTGACTCAATGGCACCTAACGACTACAATTTGGATACAAATCTACAAAAGCAAGACAGCATGCATAGCACTAGCCTCAGGACAGACATAGAACAGTGAAGGGATTGTTGTTAGGTGCCACTGAGTCAGTATCGGACTCATAGTGACCCTACATACAATAGGTGAAACACTATTGTCAGTGCTTGTCTGCTGTTCACAGGGTTTTCAATGGCAGATTGATTTTTGGGAGAGGGTTGCAGCTCCTTCTCCCAAGCCTACAGTATCTGGTATTCCTAGGCAGTCTCCCATCCAAGTACTAACTAGGCCCAACCTTGCTTTTAGCTTCTGAGATTTGACAGATCGGAAGCCACAGTGCTACAGCTGCAGGCAGTGAAGGGATTTTTGTTGTTGTTAGGTGCTATCGAGTCTGTATCTGACTCATAGCGACCCTCATAGGGTTTTCATTGGCTGACTGTTTCGGGATTGCCTTGGGAGTGGATTGCCAGACCCTTCTCCCATTTTTGTGGTGCTGGGAATTAAACTCGGAACCTCAGAGACTGCAGTGCAGCGCTCTGCCAACTGAGCTAAATCCCAGCCCAGTGAAGAGATAGAGCACTGAAATTACGCAGTCAAGTGACTGGTACATGGCAAGCTATACCTAACAAAACTTACCATTTTAAAGTTTACAATTCAGTGAATTTTAGCATAATCATGGTATTATCATTATCTGGTCCCAAAAGTTTTCATAATCTCAAACTGAAACTCTGTACCGATTAGCACTTACTCGTTATTCCCCCTGCCCCATGTTAATCACTATTTCCATGGATCCACCTCTTCTGGAAGTTTCATATAAAGACAATCATTGTGTATGTGGTCCTTTGTATCATCAGGCTCTTTACCCAGCATGGACTAATCCTGATTTGCCCATGTTGAAGCACGGGTCAGAACATCATTCTTTCCCTATAGCATGGATGGACCACATTTCTCCATTCGCAGTCAAATGACTGAGACAGATGCTAAGGAAATTCAATGGGGGAAAGCAGTCTTTCAACAAATGGTGCTTTAACAACTGGACATCCCAAATTAAACAACCACAACAAAAGCGAAGCCCCCACCATATTAATATACAGAAAATAAAGTAGACCACAATCCTAAAATATAACATCGAAAATTACAGCACCTATAAGGAAGCAGGAGAAAGTCTTTGTGGCCCTGGGGTAGGAAGAGGATTCCTGGGCAGGACACAGAACACGTTAAGCATGCAGAAAATAAATGGATGAACTAGAGAATTCCAGTTCAAACCTCTTCAGTCCTGCTCATTGGGGGGAAAATGACACATCTGTTCAGAAGACACTACTGTAGATGGGGGATGTAGTTACAGGGTGCATGCCTAAGGCCCTTGGTTCAATCCCAAGCACCACAAAATGAATAAATTTTAAAAAGCCACAGACTGAGAGAATCCAGGAAACCATATATGAACTCAGTAAAATGATGGCCCAAATTTTCTCTTCAGTGCACAAGACATGCATCTTCAATGCACTAAAACATACTCTACAAAAGAAATACATTAATGTATTAAGCACATGAGAAGGTATTCACAGGGAAATGCAAATGAATGCTTCAGTGAGACACACCCCTTGCATGACATTCTTTGAGGGGTGCGCTGGGGACTGAGGCCAGGGCCGTGTACACACTGAACACAGCTCTTCCAGAGTCGCACTCCAAACTCCGGGAATGGCAAACATTTAAAAGGACACCATGTTGTGCAGGATAATGGTTCCCAAAGATGTCTAACGTGTTTAAAGATCCACTAAGAACCTGACATATGTTGCTTGACATTCCCCAGAAGGGACTCTACAGATGTGGCATGGTTTGAATGTATCCCCTAAAAGTTCCTGTGTTGGAAACTGACTTCCTAGATTTTTGTGGATGGTGCTTGGAGGCGATGCCTTTGAGAGGTGATGAGGACTGGATGAGGTCTTCGGGACAGGGATCCCTCATGGCAGCAGTGCCTTTATGAGAAGGGCTATGGCCCTGCAACCTTGGACTTCCAGCCTCCAGAATACAGAGAAGTAAATTTTTTTACTTTGCAGATCCTTTAGTGCTCAGTACTGTGCTGCAGCCAAACAAAGCAGACGGACACCTGCTGAGACCTCCCTTCAAGAGTGTCTTGGGAAGAGCCAGCCTGGGAGCCCGGCCAGCCAGAGCACCAGCCCAGTGAGGTCTGCTCCCTCTGGCTGCTCAAGCCACGCAGAGCTAGACCATCCTGCCAGACCTTCCCCAGGTGTCAGATCTGCCCCTCTCCCTGCCACCCTCCTCCTTCAACCTTCATCTGTCAAGGCCTTGGCTCCAATAAATTTCACACTTCTGTCATCTAACAAAAGCCCAGATGTTCACCATCAGGTGGCTGGATAAACAAACTGTGTCATTCCTAGAACAGAGGCCCACTCAGCACAACCACAGGTACACTGGGGCCGGGCCAGTGGCACTCACCTGTGCTCCCAGCCCTCGGGAGGCTGGTTTCAAATTCCCCTAGCAACAGGATCAAAGACTGCTGCTGAGAAGCAGAGTGGCCCCCAGAAGCCCCTCAGATTACAAAGTGTGCACAACACAGCAGGAGTCTCCGATGAGTCACTCTGGATGCACTCTGAAGCCCTCTAGAACACAAGCTGCAACTGGGTGTGCCTGGAAGTCCACCTGTCTGTCCTGGGTGTCACACGTAGGCTGCGATCCTCCTCCTCTACACTAACACTCTGCAAGGTTTGCTAGCGTTTTTACAGAGTTATAGGAAGCTCCAAGGCAGACAATCTAGGGTGAAAAAAATCCTAACGTGGGCTGCCCCTGAGGGAAGGGGAATGAACACCAGGTAACACTGAGGAACAACAGGAGTCAGCTGCCCATGTCCTCGCTGGGAGGGCAATGACATGGCCCAGGAGGACTGTCCCACACATCCAACTGCACCCACGACCCATGCACATCACTACAGGCACCTCATGGCACACAAACCAAGGGCAGGGTGTAGCTTGTGGTGGAGCACTTGCCGAGTACACCCAAGGCCCTGGATTCCATTCCCAGCACCACTAAACAATAAAAAAATAAAACAAAAACCACGCTCACGGCACAACTTAAACACACAACACTGGAAGGACCACGCTTCTCTTTACCCCAGGACCTTGCCAAGGCTCCTTTGGTTCGTGGCGCTCATCCTCTAACACCTTCTCTGGTTGGCTTTCTTTCCCTGCTGTCTCCGCCTGTTACCCCCCAAACACCAGCAAAGAACCTTGCCAGGGCAGAGCCCTCGGCCTGGGTGTCTCCTTGACCTCCCAGCACCTGAACCACAGCTGCTCCATATACACAGCACGCACAAGATATGGGACGAACCTCCCAAACCAGGTTTTGTTCCAGTATCCCAACCCCATGAGGCAGAGGAATAAAGCAATAGGGATGTTACTTGCTTAGCATCAGAACAACTGAGCAAAGAGCCGGGCCAAGACATCAAAGCTCCTGATTTCCCAGCACTGGACCCAATTTAACTGAAGGGTCACCAAGAACCCAGTGAGACTACAAGCAGCATTCAGGGAGCTGCATGGCCTCTTCAAGAGGCTGGTCAGTGTTGAGAGGGGTGCTGGGTGCCTAAAGGGCAACCCAAGGCACAGGGAAGCCTTGCTGGGAGAGGGGGCCATGCCAGGCTAAAGAGAGGAACTTGCTTCTACAGTGCCAGGGATGGAACCTAGGGTCTCGCACATGCCAGGCACACTCAACCCTGAGCTCGACCCGCAGCCTCTTGATGGGTTTCTGTGAATGCAATGAGCAGTTGGGCAGAAAGAGAATTCCAGGCCATGGACCTGGCATGGGCAAAGGCATCTCAGTATGGGGTCTGGGAAAACTGGCACCTATGATATGAGGCAGGGGTCAACTAGAGATACAGCAGGGTGTGGAAAATGCGGACCCCCATGGCCACTGTGTACTAGTGGAAGGCACAGGTGATGGGAGTGTGAAAGCACTTCAGATCTCCCCAACTACCACGGGAAGAAGGCCTAGAGGGAGGAAGTGTCTTTCCAGACACATCTCCTTGTCAGCGACAGCCCAGGGACTGCAAGAGGTTGCCTCACTCACCTAGGTAGAACCGCAGGAAGGGCGACGGCGTCATGTTCTTAAACATCATGATCTGCACCCAAGGGTTCTTGTACTGGATCTGAGGGATGTTAAAAAACACAAATTTCCTGTAAAGAGAGGAAATGAAAACTATGAAACAGAGTCTCTATCTGAAAAGTTTGGGCACATAGGTATTTTTCTATGGAAACAGTCCAGAGCTTGCCTCAGATGCTCGAAGGACCCTGTCCCCAAAAATGGGGAGAAAAAAACTGCCACAGGGTCCTCCATTACCACATCCTTGATGTTCATGTGTCCCTGGCACTGAGGTGGGGACTCCTGGTTAGTCACTGGAAGAGAAGGCAACCTGTGCCCACTGGCACGGGACACTTACTAAAAGTCACCCACAGAGGGACACAGGTGAAAAGGAAACCACGAAAGGGGCTGCATCTCAATTTGTGTAGTAAGTGCATAGTGTGCGGTGTGTACAAGTCACTAACTGCCTCCTTACAGATATGCACAGCTTCTAGTTCATGCCACAATTTTAAACTAAATGAAACTATAAAAATTATGGGGGGAATATTTCCACAATGCAGAGGAAAGCCTTTAAACTTAAAATGTTTAAAATATAGTTAACTTTGACTACATTAAAATCTTTCCATGGCAAAATTTACCAAAATCAAATCCAACATTTGCCAAGGTGATGTGAATGTGGTAACATACATCTGTAACCCCAGCACTCAGAAGGCTGAGGCAGGAAAATTGCAAATTCCAAGCCAGCTTGAGAAACAAAGCAAGACCTTGTCTCAACAAAACAAAACCACCACCAAAAAAATCACTAATAGTTGCCAAACTAGAAGAAAAATGTCTGCAAAGCATAAAAGGGGCTAATTTCCTTGAAATAAGAGTTGTACGTATCAATAAAATTGGGAAAAAAAATAGAAAGGCCACTACTAGGCAATTCATAGATGAGAAACCTATGTGGCCCATCATCCTGTGAAGATGTTCTCAGTGTCCTCCCACTGAAGGCATGAAAATTAAAAGATTGTTAATGATTTTTAAGTTACAGAAGACAGGAAACATTTCATTCAAAATATAAATTGGAGCCAGGCACTGTGGTACATGCCTTTAATCCCAGTGACTCAAGAGGTGAAGGCAAGAGGATCGTGGGTTCTAGGACAGAGAACTTGCAAAGTATGTGTGAGACTCTGGGTTCAACTCCCAAATACTGGAAAAAAAATTTTATATATATGCGCACACACGTGTGTGTGTGTGTGTGTGTGTATGGTTGAGGGTGTAGCCCAGTGGTAGAGTGCTTGCACAGCATGTGCAAGGCCTTGAGTTCTATCCCTAGCCCTGAAAAAAAATTTTAGCTGGGCATGGTGGTGCATACCTGTAATCTTAGCACCAAGGAGGCTGAGGCAGGAGGATCTCGAGTTTGAGCATAGCCTAGACAGAATAGCAAGGCCATGTCAAAAAAAATTTTTTTTAATTTTTTAAAATTAAAGCTAAGCATATATATTGTCTTGACTTCTTTGGCAGTCAATTTAGAACCAGATATTTTTAAAGCATCTTGACTCAATAGTTTCACTTCCATTTTTAGATTATAGCAAGACTGGACCTCTGAATTTTAGCCACAGTGACTCCATCCTATAGCAAGCTGCCATGTTTTGTGTGTCAGCCTGCAGCAAAACAAACTACCTTTTCTAAAGTCAGACAGTGTTTGAAAGGACTAATGCCAGCAGCTCTTTCTTCTGAGAGAACAAAGACCTATACAAGGCCCAAAGGTCAAAATAATATCCAAAAGCAAGTGGTTGAACATTTTTAAACTGGTTGATCCCCAAGGCCAGAACTCTTGACTGTCAACCACACAGATAAACCCTTTCTCCTTGCTTCTCACCAAATCCTCCCTACCCTATCAACTCCACCTTCCCTTGCTGGACAGTGCACAGCCCCAGCCTGCTCCTGTTCCTTCTGTGCTACTGTACCACAGCAGGGACTTTTTCCTTCCCCCTCCCACTCATGCTTGCTTTGAATAAACTTTCTCAGGGCAGGTCAGAGTGTTTTTCTTTCTTGTGTCTGTGCAGAAAGATTTTATCTATCATTTGGTGCTGAAACCTGGGAGACTGGTGAGGTTTTGCCTTAGGGCAAGAGCCCCAACCTCCCCCACATGGACAGGACAGAACCAGCTCACAAACTCTGACCTCCACTGGGAATCAGGCTCCGCCATCTAGCTGGTCAGTAATTGGTTCCTCCTCTAAAACCCTGATACCACGGCTTCCACTTCCCCTCCAATCTTGGTCAGCCACTTCCCTTCCACTCTACTTTTCCGAAGTCCTGATGTCAGGCTCACCAAGATTCCAAGCCCCCATGGGGCTTTGGATCTCAAGGAAACTTGGGGATGCGCCTTTCCTCCAGTCACCTTCTATTTCTCCAGCAACGTCCAGAGCCCCAGGCACCCTGACGCCCACCCCCCCACACACTCGTTTTCATTAAAATGGGAGGATCATCATCCCCACAAAAGAAGACTCCTGAGGGCTGCCTTCTGGCTAAAGCCCCTAGGTCTCCAATTCAAAACTAAACCTTCATTTGGACCCAGTACAAAGCGGACCCAAAATAATTCAGTCTGGCCAGAAAGAATCCTTGATTTTAATATCTTAACCAATTTGCATGATTTCCTATGCAGAAATGGAAAAGGAAGTGAGATTCCCTACCTTCAGGCTTTTTTTTTTTTCAGGCTTTTTTCTACTTTCAGACTTTTATTTTTGTCTCCTGCCCCCATAAACATACTCACAACATTTCTACCTTCTCTTTTGATCCAATGGCCAGTCTCCACAGGACTGCACTGCTGCCAACCCCCTTCTCTGCCTCCCTTTCTCTCTATTTAAACTCACAGACCTGAAAAAAGGGACAGGGACAAAAACAGAAAATTCTTTCTCTTCCCTGGAATCCTTTCCAAAAAGCCCCTTCATTCCTACTTAAGTTTTCATTTTATACCTTCTTTGATGACCTCAGTCTTAACCTCCACACTCTGTTTTTACAATGATAAGATTTCTTGTTTTCTTCCCATTTACCTCTCTCAGTCCCTGTCCCTGCCTTTAAAGCAGGAGAGGACCGCCTGTGCCCCTCCCTATACAGTCCTCTCCAGCCACAAACACTGTCCATGCTGCCGCAGCCCAACTCCTCCCTCTTCACATCAGCCTCCTCCCAAACTACACCAGCTCCTGCTGCTACCCCAGAAATGCTTTCTTTTCCTGAAAACCCAAGATCTCCTCGGATACTTTAAAGGAAAAAACTTTAACCCTTTCCAAAGATTCCATTACCAGCTCACTCCAGAGCCAACTCCCTCACCACATAAGAAACTCCCTCCTTGCCAGACGCGGTGGCGCAGGCCTGTAATCCCAGCAGTTTGGGAAGCGGAGGCAGGAGGATCGCAAGTTCAAGACCAGAGGCAGTCTAGGTAACTTAGCGAGACTCTGTCTCAAAAAGTAAAAAAAAAAAAAAAAAAAAAAAAAAAAAAGGGCTGGGGGTGCAGCTTGTGGCCCAGCACTTGCAGAGCATACAAGTGTGAGGAACTGGGTTCAACCCCCAGTATCCCCCACCACCAAAAAAAAAAAAAAACCACAACTCCCTCCTCCTATCTCTGGCCTTCCTCACAAACCATCCCGACTCTCAACAAAAGTGGCTGTGCACCCTGAAACCTTTCTATCCCATCCCTGGGCACACACAAAGAGATTTACAACAATCACTGACACTCACTTTCTCGTAAGGTATGCTTTCTGTTCTGTTTTTGGGTTTTTACAGACTAAGAAAAAGCTTTAACTTCCAAGAACTCAGCCCCTTCTCCTTCTCCATAACTCTCCCAGGGCTTCTCCAATATCAGCCTTGCTCACTCTGCCCAGACTACCTCCTTTCAAAAACTCCTAACAGCATGTCCTGCAACCTTGGGTCCCAATGCACCTCCTCTGCCCTAGGGCAATGCAGACCCTGTCCTACTCTCCCAATCTTGGGGGAAATGACCATTCCTCAAGACAAACATTCCCCAAACACTGGCCACTTCTTGGGACATTCCTAAACTTGCAAGACTGGCTATCTTTCAGGTCATTCCCTTTACAAACTAAACCTCTCCTGTCTCCCCAGCTTGTTCTCCCACAATCCCTTTCTGAGTACTGCAAGCGCTGAAAGATGATGGACATTCAGACCCAATTCCTGATTTCATTCTCAATATTTTCTGCTTAGTTACAATTAGATTTTTACTTTATGTAGAGATATAAATTCCCCTTCCTTGGGCTGGAATCATGAAATTCCTGCTCCTTTATGTTCATAGCTCTCCTCAATAACATACACCTCTGGTACAGACTGTAAGATGGTTAGTATTTTTCTATGCCTTCTGGTCAATATGATTTTCTTTTTCCTATTCTAAATCAAACTTACATGTCATGTTTTACTGATTTTTTACCTATTAACCTCAGAGTTTTCCTTATGGGTCACTCATTGACCTTTGGGAATACATCATCTCTCATTTCAGTTATACGGCTCCTTACTTAATAAGAACAATTATTTCTAAGATGCCTATTGAACATATACAAGAATTTCTCCATCATCATGGGATACCTATGCCTGATTCCTAACCTGAAATGGTCGCCAAGAGCCAAGCTATATGTCTGACTCCCAGGTTCCTAAATAAATGGGACATGCCTCCTCTATTAAGAGAGACTTTCTTTATGAATTCCTATATTCTCTCTCCCAAACGAGTAACTCTTCCTTGGTTCCTAATGACTCGCCTCTTAGATATCCTGCAACCAGATCCTTTTATAAAAGACAGAACACCTTTAAACATTTCTCTCTATATAGGCTTAAATCAGACATGATAACTCTAGCTAGTCAGACAAAACTCCCTCAAATGGGAGATGCTCCTTTTTTAGGGATTTCCCCCATTAAGTCTGGAAACCTACTCTTTAATCATTTACCCTTACTGGGCTAATAAATCCAGCATCCCCATGTCCAAGGCCTCAAAAAGGAGACCCCAATGCCTCAAAGTTAAATATCCCAAGTTTCTCACTCTTTGATTCCTCTTTTCAGATACTCAGATAAACACTTCTATATTTACATGGTACCAAATTGGTTCATAGATAACTGCTTAACTGTTAAGTTTTACTTTTCAGATTTTCAGTAACATAGACAACATAAAAGCTCAAAAAGTCCAGGGAAAGTGATTACGAGCAATTGAACAAGTCCAGTTAATAAACTTTAATGCTGGTAAATACTATATTTCCCCAGGCAAATCAAAATTTGCCCCCTCAGAGAAACCCCAGGCCACAGAGATTCTTCCAAAGCCAATGCCAGCCACTGCTATTAAAAAAAATAAATAAATAAAAAATTAAAACACTCGGAAGACTAAAAGGGACTCCTCCCACAACGGATCCCTAAGCGATTCAAGGTGTTGCCACCTCTGCAAAGAGGATCCCCCTGTAAACACTGAAATCCTGCTCTCTGAATAGAGGCCAGGCCTTCATTCAGCTCCTATGCTGAATGTCCTCGAGGACTAGGAGCTGACCATGGTTTCCTGATGAGGTCCACCTCAAGCAACTACACACCATCAAGATGCCTCTGAGTGATCCCTCATGTGGCAGGTACAAACACTAATCTCCTTTCAGATATGGAGGGATTCTTTCTCTGCCTTGATCAACTACCCAGGACCTCTTTCTAAGGAAACTCATATAGTAACCAGTTTTGATGAAAATCCCCCAAAACTGGTTGAGAGTGTGGCTCAATGATAGAGCACTTACCTGTGCAATATCCTGGGTTCAATCTCCAGCACCACAAAAAATAAATTAATTAATTAATTAAAATTTTAAAAAATAATTTAAAAATCTTAAAAATCCCCAAAACTGAAAGATTTTCCTTTAAAAAATTATCTAGCTACCCACACAAACCTCAATGCCAAAAAGTTGTTGTTAGGGCCCATCGAGTCAGGTCCAACTCATAGCGACTCTATGTACAAAAGAGCGAAACACTCCCCACACTGTGCCATGCATATAATCTTTTTTACGTTTAAGCTATTGTTTCAGACACTGTGTCAATCCATCTAGTAGAGGAAAAATACATCAGACACATTTTAGCCATCCTTACTTCCAAGGAGCACTCTATTTGCACTTCCAGGACAGATCTGTCGATTTTTTGGGCAGTCCACGGTATATTCAATATTGGTCCCAAGCACCAGAAGTCAAAAGCATCAATTCTTCTCCTGTCTCCCTTGTTCACTGCCCAGCTTTCACAAGTATATGATGCAACTGAAAATACCATGGCATGAATCAGGCGCACCTTTGTCTTCACTGTGACATCTTTACTTTTCAGCATTTTAAGGGCTTTTACCAAAAAGAGGACTTTATTAAACCTTTCTAATGGAGTTGTTCTACCTCCTGATAATAAAGTATGTGAGCCACACACACAACCAAAAAAAAAAAAAAAAAAAGTCTCCATTGGATCGCTTCTTTCCAGATAAAAGAGCCTCTACCAGGTTCCCTTGTTACACCCATTACTTAGTAACACCTGTTTCTTCTAGGTCTCCACAGCCCCAAAAATGTCTTAATAAAATTGCCTACACCTGTAAACAGTTCAAAGGCCTGAGTTCTTGTCAAACAAAAGGATAAAACAAAAATGTCCGGACATTTTTCACAAAGAAGGAAACATGAAAGTTTGTTGTTAGGTGCCTTCAAGTTGGGTCCAACTCATAGTGACCCTATGTACAAGAGAACGAAACACTCCCTGAGACTGTGCCATGCCAGGAACTATGTTGGTGCTTCTCTGCTGTTCACAGGGTTTTCAGTGGCTGTTTCAGAAGTGGGCTGCCAGGTCCTTCTCCCATTTTTGTGGACGAAACCAAGGGCCTCAGAGCGTGCAGATCAGTGCTCTACCAACTGAGCTAAACTCCAGCCCCCAGAAAGTTTAGGAAATAGAAATTTCAGCAGGACAAAAGGAATAGGAAATTATTTACAGAAAAAAAGGAATTAAATAAGGAAAAAATTTTTCAAAAGACTGGATAAATAGGAGGATGGGGGCAAAATGCAGAAGGAATAAAAGAAAGAAGCAAAAGGCTTGAGAAGGATAAAACTGTAACAGAACTTCTCCAAACAATGACATCAAAATCAAGGATGACATCACTGCTGCCCCCCACTCCTTACCCTATTTCCGTATCTTTGACAACTCCCTTCTAAACACAAAGAGCCATTCAGCTCTTACCTTTACTGCAAACTCTTAATATCACTGCTAAAACCGGCACTAGGGCAACAGGACTAAAACTTTAGAGATGTTAATTTTTTCACCAATTAGGCTTAATTCGAAATGGAACAGCACACCTACACAACCAGGCTATCCCGCTCCAGGAAGGGGAAGGTTCCCACTCCTCCTCCTGGCTGTCCTGACCCTGAAAACAACAACACCCCTTACTGTGCCCCCTCATAATAATCATACTCATTCTACTTTTTTTGCTCCCTACCTAAATTTTTTAGTTCTTTCATTCAAGCACAAGCAAAGAGGATCTCTACAGCAGTTGCCATCCAGGCAACTGACCCCAGGGCCCTACCAGCAAGCCGTTGGCTCCTCACCCTAAAGACAGAGGCAGCCAAAGTCAAGAACTTCGCACCTCTTCTTTCATTCATTTATATATACATATGGGAGAAGGACCGGGCAACCCACTCTCAAAAAACAATCTGCCATTGCGGGGCACGGTGACGCATGCCTGTAACCCCAGCGGCTCGGGAGGCGGAGCAGGAGGATCGCAAGTTCAAGACCAGAGGCAGTCTGCATAACTTGGCGAGACCTTTTCTCAAAAAGTAGAAAAATGGGCTGGGGGTGAAGCTCAGTGGTCCAGCACTTGCAAAACATGCAAGCTCGAGGCCCTGGGTTCAACCCCCAGTACCACAAAAAAAAAAAAAAAAAAAAAAAAAACAATCTGCCATTGAAAACCCTATGAATAGCAGAGGAGCAGTAACAATGCTGTTTCACCTGTTATACATAGGGTCGCTATGAGTCAGTATACTGACTGGACGGCACCTAACAACAACAACATATATACATATATAAAACAAAGCCAAAAATGAGAGAACAAAGGTCAAAATAATATCCAAAAGCAGATGGCTGAACATTTTTAAACTAGCTGATCCCCAAGGTCAGAACCTTCCCTGTCATCTGCACACATACACACATTCTCCTCCTTGCTTCTCGCCAAGCACCCAACCCCCTCGCCCCAGACGCTCCCCTAACCTTGCTAGACAGCGCGCGGCCCCGACCTCTTCCTTCACCGCTGCTGCGCCACCGCAGGGGCTTTTCCTTCCCCCTCTCACTCTTGCTTGCTTTGAATAAACCTTCTCGTGGCAGGTCAGAGGGCTTTTCTTTCTCGCGTCTGAGCAGCCGGATTTCCACTGTCCTTTCTCTCACTGAACTCCCATGTGGCCCCGGGACCGGGCTATCATCCCCGCTGGGACACGGGGCCACAGCAACTGGCCCCAAGCCAGCAGGTGGAAGAGCTGGGGCTGAGGCCACATCTGTCTCCGCTGGGCGGGGCGCGAGGCAGACCCCAAGACAACCTGCGCCGCCCGCTCAGCCGCAAGGGGCCGAGGAGACCCGTGGCCTCCCTCGGGGTGGCCTTGTCCGCCACGCCGGACTCAGGAGACAACCCTTGTCGGCCCCACCCCCACCCCCGGTCACAACTGCGGGCGGCACGGCGGTGCCCTGCTGTCCTCAGTTTCCTGGTCTGCAAAGTGGGGGGAAAGGCGGGGGTTACCCGACCTGCGCGCAGCAGCGGGTCTCGGCGCTGCCGGCGCCGCGCAGCGAGTAGGCCGCGGGCGGCCCCGCGGGGCTCCCACTGACCTGGCGCCCTCGCCCAGCTCCCCGCGCGTGTTGTAATTCACCGTCATGACCTTCACCGAGTCCTTGAACACCACATTCCCCTGGCTCAGGTACTGCAGGGTGCGGCGGATGGGGAAGCGGCCCTTCATGGGCATGGCGGCGGTGGCAGGGCGCGCCGTGCGAGCGCACAGGGGCGACGAGGCGGGAAGCCGGCAGCCGCCGCGGCCGGGAGAACCTCGCGTCGCTTCTCCCTCGGCGCGGCTCCGCGCCCTCGCGGACTCACGGGAGCCCCTCCCGGCGGGCAGCGCGCGCCGCGGAGCAGCCTGGGTCTCGCAGTCCCGCCCGCGGGTAGCGGCTGCGCACGCAGCTTGAGAACGGCCGCGGCAGGAAGGTCGGGGTCTTCCCGCAGGGTTGACTAGTGGTTGCCCCGCCCACCCGCTGGAAGCGGCTTTACCGAGGCTCTGGCTTCATAGAGCGACGTAAATCAGGGTCACCGGCCCCTGTAGCTTGCTGTTCAACCTTCCATAAATCAAACTCCCTCAACATTCCAGTTTCAAAATGAGTTCAAACCGCGCAGTTTCTGACACTGACCAAAAACCAACTGGTTTGCCAAAGGAGAAAGAACGAATAGCTTGAGATCTGCCTTGCTAGTTCAGCCACTTAAAAGCTCTGGAACTCAGATTTTCTCCTAAGCAAAGGAGGGTGAGACGCATTTCTGAAGCCCTCTTACTAATCAGAGGAAGTTTCTATTTCTCCTTCACTTGTGAAGAGTAATTGTGCCAGATATAGAATTCTTGCTTGAGTTGTGCACTATAATTCTTACCGTTGTTTCTCTAGGTAAGATTTTACACACACACACACACACACACACACACAGATTCTTTCTGCCTTTGATTTAGACAGTTGGAATGAGATATGCAGAGGTGCAGATTTTTGGTATTTGTCCTGCTTCGTGTTTTCTAAACTTTCTGGATCTTTGGTCTGCTGTGTGTCATTAATTTTGGAAAGTTTCTGGCTACTTCATTTTCTGTTTTTTTTATCCTTCTGGAATTCCAATTGCATGTATTTTACATGTTTTGGAATTGCCTCATAGTTCTTGGATGTTCTGTTCTGGTTTTCGTTGTGGTTTTCTTTTTGCCTTTGAGTAGGGCTGTTTCCACTGACTTCACCTAAGCTCACTGATCCTTTAGTGTCCAGGCTACTGATGACTCCTTTACAGTATTCTTCATTTGTCAGTGTCTTTTATTTCCAGTGTCTCTTTTTGATTATTGGAATTTCCTCATCTCTGCTTACGTTATCCAGTTGTTCTTACATGTTTGCTTTTACTGTTGGTCTCCATAACATACTACTCAACAGTTATTTTAACTTTCCTATCTGATAATTCCAACCTGAGTGTGGTTATTTCATCAGTTTTTTTGTTCGTTTGTTTGTTTTTCCTTTTAGCATGCTTGTAATGATTTGTTGAAGGTGAAGACAGTATTGCCTATGTTGGGGTAATAGGCACTGAGGCAATTAAACCTGTAGTCTGAGGTTTTATATTAATTGCCTAGAGCTGGGCTGTGTTGAATGTTTGCTGTAGCTGTAAGTTAGAGGCTTCAAATTCCTTTAGCCTCTGTGATTTTCTCTCTCTTGACTTGAGGCGTCACTAGATATTCCTCCTCAGAGTCAGTCTTGTGGCTATGTCAGTTGTGATCCACTCTTACTATCCTGGAGCCCCATCAGGGTAGTAAGAGAAGTATGGAGAAGTGATACATTCTGTGGTCTTAGGATGAATTCTCAGTGTTTTAAGTGGACCTGTATGGTTAAGCTGTGACCTTCACAAGTGTTTCTTAGTCCCCCTGCTTCCACCTTAGACAAGGAAGGCACGCTTCAGGGTGCTGTTGTGGGAGGAATTCAGTTCCCCAGATGGGATAAGGTTCTGGTGAAGTCTTTTCCTTTGTTTTGTTTTGTTTTTCTTTAAGTCTTTTGCTGTGTTACAGAGGATCCTCTTGATTACAGAGTTAACTTTCCTCTCCTCTACCAGAGCTACCAAAGGATGTTTCTCAGCATTTCACCAAGAAAACAAATTGAGGTACAGCCTGTGAAAACAGGGGGACCTCACTCCCCTGCTAATCCACACACAGCCTCCAGCCATTAATTACAATTATCATTCAAGTGTTTCTACCAGCTATAGCTCCAATGGTTTCTGCTCCACATAATCAAGTCTTAGGCTGTGACTCTGGATTCCTCTCCATATTTCGGGATGGCAATTAGCCCTGAAAACCCAATTCTCTGATGAGTTATTGATCTTCTGTTCATCCAGGTTTGGGGTTTTTTTCATTGTTGTTTTCTTTTGCAATTGTGGGGATTGAGCCCAGGACATCATGCATGCTAGGCAAGTGCTCTGCCACTGGACTGCATTCCCAGCCCTTTTTATTTTATTTTATTTTTATTTTTGAGACAGGGTCTCACTGAGTTGAACAAGCTACCTCTGCCCTTTAACTCACAACCCTCCTGCCTCAGCCTCTTGAGTCACTGTGATTACAGTCATGTGCCATGGTGCCCAGCTTCCAGCTTTTCTTGTAAGAACAGAGTGGCAAATTCCAAACTGTATGTCCGAGCTAAAACCAGAAGCACTTTCTGAAGTATTTTTAAATCCATTGTAGTCTACTGAATAGTGTTTGGTCTTAAGTCTACAGGAGGCACTTATAATGGATGAAACACTCCACCCCCATAAGAAAGCTGGGTGTCCCCACAGAAAGCAGACTAGGGTAGCCTGATGTTTGGAGACAGACCTGGGCCGGAAGCCCAGCAGTGCAATCCTGGCAAGTTGAGCCGCACCACTCATCTCTTTACCTGTTATCTGGAGCTGTTGTTGGGAAAATTAAATAAGGTGATGTATGAACCATACTTAGTGTTCACTCTGGCCCACAGTGGGCACAACGCAAGCCCCTCATTCAGTAATCTGCAAGGTCCTGGGGAAGTTCAGGTTCAAGGACCAAGTAAGGGCACTGTGGAAACCTGCTCAGCTGCACCTAACCTCTTTCCCCATTGCCCATTCCTGCCATTTTTGAGTTGGACACAATATCTAAGCATCTACACATGCCCCTAGAACCCCTATGCTTGAGCCAGCTTCAACCCTCCTTGATACTGAGGGCAAAGTGAGTCAGGGAGTCTTGGGTTTCAATCTTCATTCCACCACGACTGTGTCACCCAAGTTGGGCTAACCCCTCTTAACCCTGCCAGATGAGTACATCACAGGCCTGCCAGCAGAGCTGAGGAGGAAGGTGTGAAACGTAGCACAGTGCCTGGCACAAAGGGCAGTGGTAGTCCTCTACCTCCCCAAGCCTGTTTGTTCCAGTGTAAAACAGGGATAACAGCACTAGAAAAGGTTTTGTGCTGGTCTTGTGTATAATTCGTTTAATCAGCACCACAGGAATAACTGGACAGGGCCAATTAGAACCCAGAGGTCTCACCTGTTAAGTGCCCCGTGACCTTGGTTTTGTCCAGAGGCCTTCACCAAAAAGGTAACCCAGGAACTAGGACTGTGTTCCGATGCTCAGGTGGTCACCATAAAGAAAGGGGAAGGATGAGGCCGGGCGTGGTGGCGCATGCCTGTAATCCCAGCGGCTCTGGAGGCTGAGGCAGGAGGATACAGGTTCGAGGCCAGAGGCAGCCTACATAACTCAGTGAGACCCTGTATCAAGATTAGAAAGGAGCTGAGGGTATGGCTCAGTGGTGGAGTATTTGCAAAGCACGCATGAGGCCCTGGGTTCAATCCCCAGTACCACAAAATGGGGGAGATGTTTTGTGGTGATTCTCACTTGAGGCATACATGCACAGAAAAGACTCACACAGCCAACTACTAACATCTGTTATTTTATTTTTTTAAAAAAGTTCCTATACAAGGCCCCAGAGTAGTGCATGCGAATCAGTGACCCTCAAGCTGACAGTCACTGTCAGATGACCAGCACAACCTGCTACTCAGGTCTGTGACCTGGTAAAAGACCAGCTTCTCAATCTGAGTCCCATCACCTAACTGTTCCAATCCAACCTACAACATGGCTCATGACTCAGAGGTACATTTTAATATCTGAACAGCAAAGACACAACGAATGGCAAGTGCAATGAGTTAAGTATCCTTAGTGTATTAGGGGAAATATAAACAAGGCATACAAGGGGAAAGCCAGCTTCATTTGACACCTAAATGTAGTCTCTTCTGTCTGTGACCTCAATCTGAGTGGAGGGAGATCTGCCAAGGCCAGGTCAAGAACTTGCTCACTCACTGATGAGATAGAGCTGCTTGCCCTGAAGGACTGCAGGAAGGGTGAAATATTCACCTGAGGTAAGAACTTGAAGTTGTGGTTACAATTCATAGGCCAACTTTTCTTTGTCAACACTCTGCCTCTGCAGTCCAACCTTGTGCCTGCATGATTTCTGGGATATGGTGCAGTCAAGGGGTAGAGAGTTCTCTCCTGCCATGACCCCCAGGAGATTGGGACCAGGGAAGAAGTCAATGATACCTGAGGGATGTGGTTTTAGTTTGGTTTAGTGTATTTGATGAGTTGAATTTTTAAAAACAGTTTTTAAAAGCATTTCTGGTGTGTTTCTCAGTGCTCTTAGTTACAGATTGCTACTTGGGGTTGATTTCAGGGAAGGAATATATTTAGTCAACAGTCTTAATTGAAATCATCAGTTAATTAAAAGAGACACATCCTCATAAGAAAAGCAATGTTGGGAGGAAGCAGCATTTAGCTTCTTTTGGTGCAGAGAGAAATGACAGCCTGAAACCCCCAGAGTAAAAGCATCAAGGGCTTGGGGCTTAGGAAGAAAAGAAGCCCTCCCCGGGCAACATCTTAGATACCTGGCTGCCCAATTCCCAGAACAGCCCATAACACCAGCAGGGCTGATCACTGGCTGACACTGGTAACCCACTCAAACTTGTGTTTGTGAACAGAACCCAAATGCAAAGGGTCCTCCACCCCCCCACCCACTACCCATCCCCCTCTATACAGGACTTTTTCATTTGGCCAAAGCCCCAGCGGGTACTAAAGAAATGTGATCAGAGTTGACACAAATGTAAATATTTAACCCCAAGTTCAACCATTCCCATTATCAAGAGGGGTCTTCACCAGAATGTGACAAAATGAATTTCAGGTCTCCCACCAGTAATGGATGGAAGCATGGCCCAGAGTTAGTTAAGGAGATAAAGTGACTAGTGGTCAGTTATTGTTCACTAACTAACAAGCATAAATGCAGAAACTCTACCCAGAGCTGAGCACACTTGAATCTCATATCAGCTGTCAGTCAAGGGCTCCATTCCTGTAAACCGAAGCACCAGAGTCCTTTCTGCCCTTAACTGAAGAAGTGAAGTTCTGTGGGGCTATGGGAATGATCCTGGGCTGTGCCTCCCCAACCATTTCATTTTCTTAATACTAAAAGTGGTAAGGGAGTAACTCACCAGTGCCCCAGGTCAGGATGAACCAAAGGAGAAGAAGGCTGATCAAAGCCTTGGGAGTTACTTTAATTGCTCTTCTGACTCAGGAAAACTTCTCTCCTGAAGATGTTCCACAGAAGCTTCCTGAGCACCAATTCCTGAATTACACACCAGGCCCTATATCGAGGCCCAGAGCAGAGTCATTCTGCCAAAGCCCTGGAGGGAGGTTCCCCTCATAGTCCTACATTTGTGAACAGAGGCCATCAGAGCAATGTTCTGGTAGAAACTTAACCCAAATAATAGTAATATCCATCAAAAATTTTACTACTCCTGTTTCTGAAAAAGCTCATGATTAAATTCACATTGCCAGCCCTGCACTGGGAGCTTACCTTCCTTAAACTGAGAGGGAAAGAGACCTTAGCAAAACATCCCCCACCTCCTCCTCATAAAAAGAGGTGTTGGGCACTTCTGGGTCCAGACTCTTCCCTTTGCAGCAGTCCCTCCCCCCACTGCCTAGGCAGGCACCCTCCACCAAGACAGAGGAAGCCCTGGTGAAAGGGAACCTAAGCCTAACTGGGAAGACTTCTGCTGCAGCAGAGGATGGCTCCATGGAACCCATTCTGGGCTACAGGAAGGGCCCTGTCAAAGGCCACCTGGAATACTGCATCGTGACTGAGACTAGGCAGCAGCAAATGGCCCAAGAGGTACACCGCAGCCATTTCTACTCTGGCTCAACAGAGCTGCACTGAATTGTATCTCAGTAATAAAAAGTCCCTTTGAGAGGGGATAATTCCCAATTTAAAAAAAAACAAGGCAGTAAACCCAGCAAATGAATGCTGGTTCTTTCTGTCCTACTTCCTACTGGATTATTCAACTGCAGTGGAAATGCCTCAAAATACACAGCATAAAACAGCAGATTCCCACCCCTGGCCTGTGTATATCCAGCTTCCCACCTACCCCCTTCCCTCTCGGTCCCCCTGTCCTCTCCCTGCTTCCCAGGCTCCGGCTCACCACTGGTCAGTCAGGGCCCCCCTTCTGCCTGGCCAGAGTACACTTCAGCTCCCGCAGGTTCTCGGTCAGCACCTCCACCTCATCCAGACGGCCACACTGCTTGGCATCAAAGATGTAGGCCTTGATGTTGTCAATCTGCTGCAGGAGCAGCTCCTCCTCGATGGGCTCCTCAGCTTCTGGGCCACCGTCACTGTCCACCTCAAAGGGATTGATACAGGCAGGCTCCTCGAAGGGATTTCCAGGGGCAGGAGGGCTTGTGGACCTCGAGTAGAGACGGTCGTCATCCTCATCAAAGGGGTTGGGTGCTGGGCCATCTGGGTCAGTGAAGGGATTCCCCACTGCTGCCTCCTCCCCTTCCTCCTCCTCAAAGGGATTGTACTCCTTCAGGATGGAGGGTGGAGGGCCAAGGGAAGCCTCTGCAGCAGTGGGGCTGGCAGCACCCTCCTCCGCTGGGCTAGAGAGGTCTTCCTCATCGAACGGGTTCAGGGAGGGCACCTCATTTTGCTGTGACAGGGTGCTCTGAGGGAGGTCCTGGCCAAGAGCCAGGGTCCCAGACCATATCTGTATAGGTGAAAGCATCTCAGGAACTGTGCTGCCCTGAACTGGGGAGGAACCTAGATCCAAAGCGTGAGCCAGGTGGGCGCGAGGCCCTCGGCTGGGCTCCAGATGGAAAGGTGCAATTTCTCGGAAGTCCAGGGACCGAGTCCGCGTATGAAGGGATGCCACCCGGAACTGTTCCTGTTCTCGTTCCCACTCCCGCTTCTGCAGCATCTGCAGCTGCTCCCGCTGCAGGTCCTCCTCCTCGGCCTGCCTCCGGGAGAGCTCGATGGCCTTCTCGGTCTGCTGCTGGTCGTACTCATCCTGCAGCTGCCGCAGGTTCTCCTGCAGCGTGCGCATCTCATCTGTGCGGCCCGCAGCCTTGGCCTGACTGATGAATGACGTGATGTTGTGGATCTGCTGGAGGAGGGGGTCGGGGTCTTCGCTCTGTCCCTGACCTCCAGACAGTGGGAGCCAGCCCTCAGCCTTTCTCATGGCAGCAGGGCCCCTGCGGAGAGACGCCACCTCCCCATTGGCCACACGAGACACCAGGCCACTCTGCCTTTCCTCAAGCCTTCGCCGGGACTCCAGGGCAGCCTGCAGAGAAACCAAAGCCACAGCGTCACCATGGTCATACTGGGACCAGTTTTGGTCCCAAAGACACTCTAATATCCCTCCCCTGGACTTAGATATCCAATTGCTAAAATCAAGGGGAAGCAGGCTTTGAGTTTCAAAAATAAAAAGTAGCAGTTTTGTTTTGTTTGAGACATGATCTTGCTGTGTAGCCCAAGCTGGCCTGGAACTCTTATGTAGACCAGGCTAGCCTTGAACTTGCATTGATTCTCCTCCCTCAGCCTCCTGAGAGCCGGGATTACAAGTGTGCACACTAAACCTGGCTCATATACTCTTCTTAAACATCCAAAGTCTATTACCTTCATCTACCCAATGTTATAATCTCCCACGATGTTAAATACACATTATTTTCTGTATTTATTTTGTTTTTTGTGGTGTTAGGGATTGAACACAGGGCCTCGAGCATGCTGTGCAGGCACTCTACCACTGAACTACACTCCAGCCTTATAATAGACGGAGTCTTGCTATGTCACCCAGGCTGGTCTCTAACTCATGATCTTCCTACCTCAGCCTCCCAAGTACTAGGATTACAGGAGTGCACCACCATGCTCAGCTACATCCTATGTCACAGTGCACATTCCAAAGTATTCTACAAGGAACTTCCTGGTGTGTTGGTCCCTTGAAAGTCCTACTGGGGGAGAACTGCCAATCTCTGTGGTGTCCTAGGCATGAGAGAATCAACAGAACTGTCGGAAGAAAACTAGGACCTCGTGAGAAAAACAATGGTTTTGATTTCCGTAGATGAGAGTGAGGCCATGACAGAAGAAAAGACAACAGCAAACTGGAGAGCAAGAGGCCCTGCAGCTACACAGCTGCGCAGGCCTGGCCCCGAGGAGGCAGCAGCTGCCATGTGCCTGGGCTCCACCCACCTGCCACTCCATGGCCCTCTTCCGTTCCAGGTCTTGCTTCCTTTTCTTTTTCAGTTCCTCAAACTGTTCTTTGGTTGGTAGTGACATCAAACCCAGCAACTTCTCCTGCAGGGAGTCAAAGGCAATTTTACACCTAAACCGTTTCAGGAAAAAAAAAAAAAATGGACCTAAGCCCCGTCTGCATAAGCTCAGCCACTGCACCACAGAGGTGACAGTCACTGACAGCAGCAGGTCCAGCGTGGACTTCAGATGAGCCTGCCTTTTCCTTTGAAATGGTCACATCAAACATCCTGGTGTCCCCCTGGCCCAGCATCAGCTTCTCCATGAGGCTGCCCTGACAGCCCTCCCTCCATCGTAGCCCTCCCAACACACTCCTGTCTACACCCCTCAGTTTGCTCCATAGGGCTTTTCACGCTCTTACGTACCACATGTTACTCATGTTACGCATGTTATTGTCATCCCCTTCTCTAGTATCAACCTTCATGAGAGGGGGACTGTGTTTCTTCTTTTTCACTAAGGACACCGGCACCTGGAATACTGTCTGATACCTAGTAGGCACTCAAGGAACGTTGCTGAATAGTCACTAATCCAAGGAGAAAGGCCAAATTCTCCACACCACAGTGTGAGAAAACTAGCCCAGTACAGCTCTACCTGTTGGAGCCCTCAAAGTGGTAACTGTGATTCTCACAAGGGGCATTCAGAGGTGGAACTATGCAACTCAGATCTGACCATCCAGGTTCAGTCTGCTCTCGAACTATTAGCTAAGGACTCAGAAAGAGTCCCTAAGGAGCTTATCCTAAGGAAAAAATGCCACATACCAGTACATCTATCACTCATAACCATAGACTCCATCAAGTGCCCAACTAAAGTGGAATGGTTAATTAAAAGATGGTAGATATAGTCAAAGGAGCATTCTGTAGCCACTCAAACAACAGCTACTTCATTCAGCTCCATGGAAAAAAGTGGCCGTGATATAAAATTCAAAACATGGCAAAAACTTACAAATATAAACTAATCATAACTACTGTTTATAAAAATGCAAATAGAAAATAAAGAAAGGAGACATACCAGAATGACAAGTGAGTGTAGTGGGGATACAGGGTTAAACTCAGTTTTACTTTTTCTGATGTCCTGCTTTTTCTCTATAATACCTTCATAACCTTTCAAAATAATAAATGTGTAAGCAGAAAATACACAAGCTATTAGCACAGATCTGCCTTCTGAGAGGGAGAGGTGGAGCACAGGCCAAGTGTGCCATTTATATACTACCCCAGGATGGCTTTACCTGCACAAAGAGCGTGGCCGAGTATCTGATCATCCTCTGCAGGCGCAAGGTGTTAGGATGTGGTGGAGGGTCCTGGTTCAAGCCCAATGTTAATATCTTCTTACTGAATTAGAACAAACACATCAATGCACCAAGGGCTGCGAGCTTCAGAAACAAGGGTGAGAAGCCTCTGGAGCTGCCAGGCTTTCATGCAAGGAGAGTGTGTGCAGACAGGTAAGTGACTCCGCTGCACCATCCCTGAAAGCAAGGCCCATTTCTTACCCTCTGGCTGTTCCCAAGGCCCCTCATCCACCACAGGGGGCAGGACAAAGGCTCGGTCCCGAAGTAGTGACAACACAGGTGAGTGACCTGTGCAACTACACAGGGTCTGGCAGTTAGAGGGACCTATCCTTGGTCTAATGCCCTGCTGTCACTGTCTTAAAATCCCTACTACAGCAGAGAGCATTTTCAGTCTGCATCCAGCCTTGCAGATTACATAGCAGGCCCTGCATGTCTGGGAGGACAACGGTTCCTCATCTCACTTGTCCCTCTGAGCCCCAGTACTGCCTACTCCACCGAGGGCTGACTGAACCCCAAGCACCAGTCCACAGCTAAGCAGCAGCTTAGGCTTGAAGAGAAGGTGGAGATGTGAAGAAGGAATGTGAGTTTCTCCCCCAGCCCCTCCACTGTTGTTAGCTGCAGTGCATTTCTTCACCCATGACACAGATGCTAATCCTGACCCTTAGGGTAATGGCAGAATAAACAACCTGTTCCTTAGGACAGGCCACGGACAGGCACACAGCTGGTGTCAACAGCTAGCTCCTATTTCTTTAGTAATGACCACTTGAAATCTTCAATCAAAAGTTACTGAGATGCATCAAGTGCCACAGCAGGGACCTTCCCCAGTTCTTCCACATGCATTCTGTCACCAGGACCCAGGTAAGTGCAGACCTGCCCACCACCCACCGCAAAGTGTCTTCTGCCCTGGGTCACAGCCCAGACAGCACCTACAGGCCTCACCTTAAAGCATCTATCAGCTCATACACCTTCTGCACTTCCACTCGAAGGTCATTGGCATGCTCCAGACTGAACGTCGTCTCCCCAGCACTGAGGAGAAATCACAGGACACTGCATCTAGGTTTCACGGGGCTCACTGGAGAATGTAGGGGATGAGGACGCTCATGGGCTAAGGCCTCACAGAAGTAGGCAGAGCCAATTCTCTCCAGGGGGCATTTCTGACTCATGGGTGTAACACAGTGTCCCTTCCCTGGGAGGCATTAATCAACCAGAAAATGTTTTTCAGTGTGCAGATAGTTGAGGGCAGCCTCAGGCTCAGGCCTCTGAGGACTAGCTCTTACGCTCGTCATCAGAACAAATGCAGCTCCAGCCACCCTGGTGCACTTTTCCTAAGCAATTTAGCTATGTGAGGTGATTCACTAAACGAGTCAGTGACACTCCATTAGAGCAGAAAGTCACGTGGCTTTTCGTATTCAACTACTACCCAGGGAGAAGTGAAAAGCTGACCAAAGAATCCCCAGCAGGTGCCACACCAACTGCCCCACACTCCTAGCTCTCATGAATAGCTACCTCTATAGGAGAGAAGCACTAGGACTCCAAATCAAGGAGGATGGGAATAACTGCCCAGAGCAGCATGGGGATATCAGAAAAGGCCAGAAGGTGTTAAACTCGAGCCACAGAGGGACCGCAGCAGCCTGTCAACCCCCTCACCAGAATGCAGAATCTTGAGTGCAGTAATGGCTCTTCATCCCTGCAGCCTCACTGACTAGCTTCTGGGCCAACAAAAACAGTTCAGCCACTTCTTCACTTGTTAAGCTAGCTTCAGCAGCAGCAACTTCAGTTCAGCAGAAAGGACTGCTGTCTTTACCTACTATCCCATCTGTACAACAGGACGAGCTGAGAAACAATGGTGTGCTCTCTGATCAGAGCACCAATATGGTGGCTTCACCATCTCACACCACGTGGTTTACAAAGATCAGACCGGAAGTGAGAAAACAGGCTTCGTATGGTGTTTTTGTTTAATTCTGAGATAAGGCCTTGCTATGTTGACCAGGATGCTTTCAAACTCTGACACTCAAGTGATCGTCCAGTCTTAGCCTCCCAAACAGCTGCAAATACAGCTGTATGTTGCTATCTCCAAATCACATGGGAGATAGAAAGGTTGGCTCAAATCTGAAGTCACTTCCTCTGGTCTCCATCCTATCAATCAGTTTTATTTCCCTTGGGAATATACCTAGGAGTATAATTGCTGGGTTTTACGGTAACTCTTTGTTTAACTTTCAGAGGAAGTAGCTTTCTTGCTGGCATGAGATGGGCTGCCCTTTCTCACATCCTTCCAGCCACTGCATTCAGCCATGGTGCCTCCAGACTGAGGCCCTTTCCAAATCTGTTCTGATAGAATGGCCTGGTCATCTGAACAAGGCTGTGTATTTTTACAAAGCTCACATGATGGTAACATCTGAAATACAGATATGAGGAAGATTTTCTTCAGCTTGTCACAGAAGAAAAGCATAGCCAGAGTTACAATTTCCATTTTTAGGGGCAGGGGGGTTTATCTCTGTGGTAGAGCACATACTGAGCATGCCAAGGTCCTGGGTTTCATCCTCAGCACTAGAGAAAAGGGAAAAAAACTGAAAAAGAATTCCGTTTTCAGCTATGAAGGAAGTGACCTAAAATGTGAGATGACAGTCACCACTGAATAAAAGAAAGAGAGAGGAGCAGCTTACTTTAATGATGCTGCCATCGTGATGTATTCAGGAGCTTTCTGGTCAACTTTCTCCATGCACAGTCGTAATTTCTAAGAACAAAAAGGAAAGGGTGAGTGTTGCTCTAAAAATACGGAAACAACACCCTGGAAGACAGGCCACATTAATAGAGATGTATCTAAAATGCTTAGTTTCCAAAACTAGTGTTTTTTCCCTTTGTTACCAATTTTCAACTTATAGACCTTCTTTCCAAGCAGAAAATCTTGCAGGAAGGAAAGTGAGGGTGACACTTTTACCTGCTATTTTTGAGAGAAGGCCTTCTAGGACACAAGGAGTGTGATTACCAAGACAGGGAAGAGGAACCAGCTGTTATGTTCTCTCTCTGCCAGGCAATGCCAGGCAACAGCAAGCCACCAGCACACAGCACTGCCAGGACTCTCCTCCAAACAGAATGAGGCAAAAGCACAATGGCTAGTTACAAAAAAGAGATGCCAGGCCATAAACTCCACACAAGGGACAGAGAATGGCTGCAGTACTGGGTTTAATTAATATCATTTCTGGTAGCTTCAGGCTCTACACAGTGGTTCCAGAAACAGAGCCATCATGACCTGCAGAACAGCTCACAGTGCCCATCCAGTGGTCACCAGATAAAACACACTGTTCCTTAGCTCAGAGTAGGCACAAGCAGCTTCCTCTGCCCGGGCTGACCTCCTGCTCCCTTATTCAACCCCCTGGTTAGTCCTCTTTAACCCACAGGTACCACCTGCCCATCAGGTGGCCAAGCCAGCCTCACTCTCAGATGTTCTCTGCACATGCTATTTCTTCTCACATACTAATGTTTTGTTTTGTTTCGTTTTGTGGTGCTGGAGACTGACCCCAGGGCCTTGTATATGCTAGGCAAGTGCTTGGCACTGAGCCACACCCCCAGCCCTTACACTATTTCCTCTGAAAGGGTGCCTCTGCTATGGGTGTTCTGGGGTCACTGGTGGTAAGGACAGCTCAGGCAGTTAGGACTTAGAAGGGGCTCTCAGCTGACAGGTAGCAAATGTATAAAGCTTGAAAATTCGTAACGCATTCTCAAACTGATAACATCTGAAACTCCCAAGTTGAGTTTCCCAGGACTCTTTTTCCCTTTTCTGCCGAAGTCTTGTGGGTTTGAACCCAGGGCCTCACACATGCTAAGCAAGCACTCTACCACTGAGCTGTACCTGTATCCTTTTTTTATTTCTTTATTTTTGAGACAGGTCTCCCTAAGTTGTGGAAGAGGCTGCCTCCACCTTCAACCTGCAATCGTCCTGCCTCAGCCTCCCAAGCTGCTGGGAGTACAGGTATCCACCACCGCGCCCAGCCCCCAGGACTCTTGTAGCCCACTGTTTACAACACCTCCAGCTTCCACCTTCCCCATAAAACCTGTCCACATCACAAGACAAGTGCCCTTCCTCCCTTGCCCTTGGGCCACCAAAGCCTCTACCCTCCCTCCTGCTTTCAAGTAGGCAAAGAAAAGTTGAGGAACGAGTTTGTTACAACACACCCAGGATGACTCTGTGACTCACCCAGGGCCCTAGTTGGGAAATCATACCATGGCCACTGGGCTGGAACTAAAAGTGATTCAAGGGAACCACATCCCAAAGCATTATCCAGAATCTGTAGGCATGTGCATAGAGAACAGCCGGATCTGCCTGGCATGCGTCACCTCATAGAGCTTCACGATGTCAGGCGTGTGCTCCCTCTCGTCGATCTGCTGCTCTCTCTTGAGCAGCGTATCCTTGCAGTGTATGCAGCAGCGTATCCGGTCATCATCCTTCTCATCCAGGACCGAGCTAACGCTGCTCATACTACTGATGCTGCCCCGGCGGGAGCTGTGAACACTGTTGGGTGACTGGCTGGGGCTGGTGTGGGTGCTTAGAGAGTCCTTGCTGGCACTGGTGAGCTTGTCTGTAAACAGCAACAGACAGGAAGTGATGATGCACCCGCCCCCAGCATCCAATTATCCCACTACTCATGACTACAGGCTGTCAACCCATAGGTGTTTAACTTGGGAAATAAGATCAGGCTCCACCTGTGGGCAAGAAGGACCTGCTCCCCTGCCTTCTGGGGTTGGACTCTAGTGGGAAAGGAGTGCTGCTGCCATGCAAGGTCAGAGCCAAACAGAATGGGATGGCCTGTTGTCAGGGCTGGGAGGCCCACCCCTAACCTGGCTCTTCTACCTCCCACCTCCTCCGCATGCCTTGTGCCTTCCAGCACAACCACATCCTCCCGAGACTTTCCTCTGCAGCCTTTCCAAAGCAGAGCTCAAAGGGCGCATTCTCTACCATGCCTTCCCCCATTCCCAAAAGGAAAACTCTATTCTTCCTGGCATTTCCCACCACTCTGCCCATTTTGGAGCACATTCCACGTTTCTCCCTGTGTAACAGTTGTACACCCATCCAGAGCTGCCCTAGGAATCTGTAACTCTTTGGGGTAGAAACTGTGTCTTATGTTTGCACCCCCAACACAGTCAGCAGGGCCACCCCACAGCAGCTAGCCAATTAATGAGCCTAGAAAAAAGGTGAACAGTGTCCCGAAAATGTAGCTTATGAAGTCTCACGTGATACAGAGTCAGTCTCAGGCAGAAAGGAAAGTTATCAGGGAAAAGTGGTCTGATGGATATGAGATCTAAAAAGAGGAAGTCTGCTTTTGCCCCCTGCCATTGTCCAGCCATCCCATAGCTAATGCTGTACATAGTTGGTGGAACTTTCTGATGTTGCAAGTCCATCCCAAACATCCCAGAAGTCAGTGAGATCACTTTCAGCAACTTCTTCTGTGTGTGTGTGTGTGTGTGTGTGAGAGAGAGAGAGAGAGAGAGAGAGAGAGAGAGAGAGAGGTTGTGTGTGTGTGTGTCACTGGCGATGGAACCCAGGGCCTTGAGCGTGACAGGCAAGTGCTCTACCACTGAGCACCACCCCCACCCTTCCTTCAGCAACATCTAAGCGGCTGAGGTACAAAGCCCTAAAGCCTCTGGTTCCGCCTGATCTTTGTGGCTTCATTCCCACAGTTCTCGCACCTTGTCCTCTACTCTGCCTGCAGCAGGTCACCCTGCTCACCTGGTGGGGACTGTCTGCATGCCCTGCTCTTCACTCTGTCCAGAACACCCTCCTTCCCCAACCCTTTTGCAATCCTATCCATCTTTCAAGGTGCTTCTCAAATGTCTCCTCTGGCCCCCAAGCATCCATGCCCCAGCTCTTCCCAAAGCCTCCAGGGGTACCCAGCATCTCACATATGACAGTACAGTCTTTTTTTGTATGACAGTGAGCTGTTTGTGACTTTTGTCCCAGAAGAAGGGATGACCCTACTGCTCACTTTTCAAGGTCCTCTTCCCAGAGCCTCATCTGCCTCTTCTAAGCAGAGCTGACAGAGTTGCTCAGCCTCTTCCAGGTTCTAGACACAACTTCACCCATTGCACCCATCTCTCTCTCTCTCTCTTTTTTTTTTCCCAGTTCTATGAAGTTCAACCCAGGACCTTGTGCATGTTAGCCAAGTGCTCTATCACTGAGCCACACCCCTAGGCCCCTTTATGAAATAATTTTTTAAAATTTTGAGACAGGGTCCCACTAAGTTGCTCAGGCTGCCTCTGCCTCCTGAGCTGCTGGGATTATAGGCATATGCCAGGCACGTAGCTTCTATCTCTTTATAAAGCAATCATTTGTTTGAGTGTCCACATCCCCTGCTAAGTGCTAAACTCCTTAGATAAAGGGTGTGCAAACAACAACCTGTGAGCCAAGTCTAGCCTGCAACCTATTTTTCTTTTTTTCTTTCTTTCTTTCTTTCTTTTTTTTGAGGCAGGGACTCCCAGGCTCACGTTGAACTCATGTCGATCCTACTGCTGGGATTACAGCCATAAGCCACCATACTCAGCCTGCAACCTGTTTTTGTATAACCTTTGAGCTAAGTGTGGTTTTTGTTTTTAAGAGTTAATTAAAAAAAAAAAAAAAACAGAAGAAATGGCACAGAGACAATCTGTGGCTCACAAAATCTAAAATATTTACTGTCCAATCCTTTACAAAAAAAAGCTTGCAAAACCCTCCTTTAAACCACACTGTTCCAAGACTCTGGCACAGTGCTTATTAGGCTGTAGTGGGCATCGCGGATTCAATATAGGGGTGAATGGAGATCGCATGGGCCATTAAATGAACAAAAGCATAACAGTGATTAGCAAATCCACGAGTCCCACCAGGAAATGAGTGTCCAGGACCCATATCCACGTCACCTACTTGCAAAGGGCAGGCTGATGAGCTCCATGCACTTCTTGCACATGATAGACCCACAGAGGCGGCAATGATGGCGGCGGTTCCGGATGCTGAACTTACTCCCACAGTCTGGACAAAAAGGGACATCCTGGTCGTTGACCCAAGGCACCACAGACTTTTCTATTGCTTTGGAAAGAACAAAACAAAAACCAAACCAAAAAAAAAAAAAAAAAAAAAAAAGCACAGCATTTTAAAAGAGAGTTGGTCAGGGAGAAAGTAAAAAATAGAATGAACTTGAGCAAAGTTCTACAGTTACCTCGAATCTTTGCAGACTCCGTATTCGTTCTATCAAATGCAGTGAGCTGACCAGGAGAAAACAATTCCAGATGGAGTTAACCAGGTGACCTGCATGCTCTCACAATTCCCGCTATTCCCACTCAAGCGGGAACATACACATTTGCATTTCTCAAGACTCACTGGCCATCCCCAACACCACCATCAGGAAAGCAATTTCACATGGGATACGGTGTTAGTTTCCCACGTAGAAGGCACCTCCATTTTTATGACCCACTTCCAATTTCTTCTTTGTCGGTTACCCATTTTAGCAATATCCAGGGTGGGTGAGGGTGGGGTAGGGGTGGCTACTGAAAGCAAGGGAAACTCCTAATTCTCCAGGCCTCCTGGAAAATAAAACTGGGCACATACTTCTGCCTACAAAGTCCACATAAAGAACTGTACCTGGGCCAGGGGTGTAGCTCAGTGGTAGAGCACTTGCCTAGCATGCACAAAGCCCTGGGTTCTATCCCCAGCCACACAAGAAAGAAAAAGCAGACTGTACCTCTGGTTACTGCCATACACACCACACAATTCAGGTTATACATAGCAGGTATTTCTAGGGTCAAAGGACAACAGAACTGTAGTATTACAGACATGCTCTTGTACCACAGGACAAGAAGGGCCTGTCAAGATGTTCCCACGCTACACATTGGCTCTGGCTGAGTACTCCTCGCAGATCTGGTCACCACTTTTCTGTTTGCCATCAAACAACAACACACCTTACACCCCACAGAGTGACTGTGCCTGGAGCATCCCAAAAAAGGTAAGGTTTCCCAAAAGCCAAGTGGACTTCAGAGGTGGAAAAGGGAAGTGGGGTATGTGATGGATCTGTCAATCTGGACCACTCCCTGTGGGAAAGGCAGCCCAGGCTCCAACTGCTCCATGTCCTCTGCACCTCTCTGCCAACATCACATGTACCTGGCATACAGAACACATGCTACAGAAATGTAGGGGTGTGCCCTAAAACATTTGTACTTGCAGAGAAAAGTATTTTAAAACTACAAAATTTACCTTCTCTAACCTAATTATTAATTTATTGACTTCAACAACATAGTGGTCAATCCTTGCAGCTCGATGTTTTTTGAAGTCAGTCAGATGGCTTCTTGTAGCACCTAGGAGGGAAGGCGGAGAGAGAAATTACTTCCAATTTTTCTGATGGAGCCTCTCCATCTTACTGCTTATCCTCAATGGATTTTAAAAGCAAGTAAAAATGCAAGATTTTAGAGTCTTACTAAAAGCTTACAAACTACAAAGCAAGAGAAGAAAATTCGTTAAATTGTTTACTGTGGCCCTTGGAGGCAAAAAAGTACATACATTATGAAAGGCTTCAGAGTGTAACAGATAAGAAGTTGGACTTGGGAGATAGTCTGTGCTCACATCTCAATTCTGTCACACTGCATATTACTTAACCTCTCTGTAACTTAGAGGCCTCATCTACAAAATGAGGACAAGAATGTTATCTACTTCATAGAGTTGTCATAAAGACTAAGTTAAAATTTATATAAAGTCCTTTCGAACACTGCAGGAAAGTGAGTGTAAAAATAACAAGAGCAGTAACATTATGAGAAAGTTTTTTATTCGCATATATTCTGTACTTTCTAAAGTTGGTACAATATAGCTTTTCTTTTTTTGGTAATGGTACTGGGGTGTTGAACCCAGGGCCTCACACATACTTTGCAAATTCACAAGTGTTCTACCACTGAGCTATGCCCCCAGCCCCTTTATTTATTTATTTATTTATTTTTATCTTGAAACAGAGTCTCACTAAATTGCACAGGCTGCCTCTAGTTTCAAACTTGGAATCCTGCTGGCTCTGCCTCCCCGAGTTGCTGGGATTATAGGATGCACCACTGCACCCAGCACAATATAGTTTCCTATCAGAATAAAAACAATCCTTCTCACCTGGTGTGGTAGCACATACCCATATCCCAGCACTCAGGAGGCTAAAGCAGGAGGATCAAAAGTTTGAGGTCAGCCTAGGCTACATAGTAGGACCCTATTTCAAAAAGGAAAAGGAAAAAAAAAAATCCTTCTCAAAATGGCCAAAAAAAACAAGTGCTAATAGATGCCCTTTTGGTACCTAGTTAAACCAATACTTTCCTCAGTCCAGCAGTCAGGATCCAGGAGAAATGTCCCCAGTACAAATAGAACCAAGCAGTAAATTCCTCGTTGTTGTTGTTAGGTGCCATCGAGTCAGTATCTAACTCATAGTGACCCTCACAGGGTTTTCAATGGCTGACTGTTTCAGGATTGCCTTGAGAGTGGATTGCCAGGCCCTTCCCCCATTTTTGTGGTACTGGGAATCGAACTTGGGACCTCAGAGGCTGCAGCGCAGTGTTCTACCAACTGAGCTAAATCCCAGCCCAGTAAATTCCTCAGTGTACCCAAAATGCCCCCTTCTCAATCTCATCTCTTCCAGAAAACCAGGATTCCCTTCCGACTCTGCCAGCACTCAGTGCACTTCCTCTTCCCAAAAACCACTGTTCATTCAGGTTTTGTAACATGGCTGCTATCTTTCTCATGCTACACTCTTTCAAAAATTTTTTCAATTGACAAAAATTATATGTATCTATGGGGTACAACATGATCTTTTTTTTGGCAGTACTGGAGGTTGAACCCAGGGCCTTGCACTTGCATGCTTTGCAAGTGCTAGACCACTGAGCTACACCCCCAGACCCTTTTTTTTGCTTTTTGCTTTTTGAGACAGGGTCTCACTAAATTACACAGACTGCCTCTGGTCTCAAACTTGCAATCCTCCTGCCTCTGCCTCCCAAGTCACTGCGATTACAGGTGTGTGCCACTGCGCCCGGCACAACATGATCTTTTGGAATATGTTTACATCATGGAATGGCTATACCAAGCTAGTTGACATGTGTAATACATCATATATGTATTAGCAATTTTGAGAAACACACTACATTTTTACTAATTGTAGTCAGTGTTGTACGAGATAGCTTGAACTTATTATTCCAGTCTGAAAAATTTTGTATCCTTTGCCTCATGTTTCCAAATACTGGGTCTTTTCTTCCCTAACCATATTCAAACATGTAATTAAATTTTAGTTTAGAATTATTCGAGGTAGCCAGGCACAGTCACCCATACCTATAATCCTAGTGACTCAGGAGATGGAGGTGGGAGGGTTGCAAGTTTGAGGTCCAAGGTAGCCTGAATAACTTAGTGAGACCCTGTCTCAAATAGAAGGAAAAATGGGCAAGGCCCAGCTCAGTGGCAGAGCACTTGCGAAGCATGCATGAAGCCCTGGGTTCAACTCCCCAGCACCACAAAAAAAAAAAAAAAAAAGGATTCTTAGGGGTAACCATAAATATTAACTTCTAAAATTTGCCATTCATCTGACCTTCTACCATTCATGGTTTCCTTCGATTGTTGAAGCGGCAAGTTAATCAGAAAACCACTCTGGGTAATCTGACTTTGCAAGTTGGAAATAATCTATCACAAAGTTGATAAAAATTCACGTCTGAAATTTCTCCTTCATATTTCTAATTGGTTTTCATATGTAACTACAATTACTTGTACATGGTATTATTTTTAAAGCAATTTTTTCCACAATGATGAAACTGTCTCCACTCTCCAACATGGCAGCCAGGAGCCATATATGGGTACCGAACAGATGAAATGTAGTTAGTGTGAGGTTGAGGAAATGACTTTGATTTGTTTAAATTTCAACAGTCATGTGTGGCTAGTGGCTACTGAATCAGATAGCACAGTTTTAAGAATTTCCTCATCAGAAAGACACACTCTATAGTGGCACCATAAGGATACAGCAGATGACCCCTGAGTAAACAGTCCTCCCTTTCTTAAAGTCTACAGATGGAAATGAGCACCACTACCATTCTACCATAAAAGACTTTTCTGAGAAGTAGACAAGATCATGAATATGAAAATATAATAAAGCACTGTGAAAGAATCATGATTTATCCACTTCATTGTCAGGAAATATTTTATTAGGTTGGGGGTATAATGCAACTGTAGAGCACATGCTTAGCATGTGTAGGGCCCTAGGTTTAATCCCAGTATGCCCCAAAAAATGTATTAACAATTGTTATCATTCAAAACTTAAAGGATATGTAAGATTAGTGGCTCCATCTAAATGTGGCACAATCTTTTTGGTAATACTTTTATTGAGATATAATTCACAAGCCGGACAAGGTACTACACACCTATAATCCCAGCAACTTGGGAGGTGGAGGCAAGAGGATTACAGGTTCAAGGCCAGAAGAAGCCTGTGTAACTTAGACTTTGCCTCAAAACAAAAAGTACAAAATGAGTTGGGGGTGCAGCTCAGTGATAGAGCACTTGCAAACCATGAGTGAAGCCCTAGGTTCTACACCCCAGTACCAAAAAAAAAAAAAAAAAAGAAAGAAAAGAAAAGAGAGAGAGAGAGACAATTCACATACATACAATTCAACACTTAAAGCATATAAATTCCCCAAAAGTAGTGGCACATGCTTGTAATCCCAGTGACTCAGGAGGTTGAGGCAGGAGGATCACAAATTTGCGGCCAGAGGCAGCCTGTATAACTTAGCAAATCCCTATCTCAAAATTTTAAAAAAGTAAAAAATGGGCCGGGGGTGCAACCCAGTGTTAGAGCACTTGCAAAGCATGCAGGGAGCCCTCAGTTCAACTCCTCAGTATTATAAATAATAAAAATAAAAAACAGAAAAATAAGGCATACAAATTCAATGTTTTTTGGTATAGTAACAAGATTCTGTAACCACCACAAAAAAATTTTAGAATGTTTTCATCACCCCAAAAAGATAATCCCCTTGAAAGTAAGTAGATGGTGTCATTACAACACATTTCAGAAAAGTCGCATGAACCACTACCTCTCATTTGGCAGGTAACGTCCTATGTGAGAAGAAACAGACCTGCCAATGGAGTCTATGCCTGGGCTGATGTCAGAAAGACCTTGAATTATACCCCACTTGTGCAGTTTCTCAGGTGTTTGACCCTGGCAGGATCCC
This sequence comes from Pedetes capensis, assembly GCA_007922755.1. NCBI lineage: Eukaryota > Metazoa > Chordata > Mammalia > Rodentia > Pedetidae > Pedetes > Pedetes capensis. The sequence goes on along the minus strand of VMDO01000911.1, from coordinate 38,011 downwards.
ACAGGGTGCAGTGAGGATTCAGTGAGACTACACATACAAAGCATTTAATGCTGTGCCAAACGCAAAATGGATCTCAACTCATTCTCTTCCATTTTCTCCCACTTGGTCATAAAGTCCATGAGAAGTTTAACCCTTATAATGCACTTCATGGCTTCTCAACTGACTCCTAAAATATTACCTAGAATACAGTAGATGCTCAATAACTATTTGCTGAATTAATCAATGTTCTTACCAAGCTCCTGGGGTTCCCACATGTAAGGATCAACACCTCCATAGCTGAAAGATTCATATCCTTGGGCCCCTGATTCTATTCGATCATCTCCTTCTCGTTTCAACAACTTGTTCTTTGCTTTCTTAGCCTTCTGGACAAGACCTTGAAAAATGGAACAAGTATAACAAATGAACCCGTGAAGACATCCAGTGAAGAGTCAGGGAAATCTTGAAAAACAAAGTTAATGAAATAATTATCCTTGTTTAAAAATGCCTAAGAAATGTTTGGATCCCAAAAGAAATGCAGCAATAAGAACAGAAACACTGTATTACAAACACCACAGAGCATGAGTAAGTATCAGTAGTACATTGGTTTAAGTGGCAAACATATATGCTAAGTTATTGCTTATTGATGAATTATAGAGCCCAATTCAATAAAAGTGGTAAAATCAAATTCAGTGAGGGAACAAGGATTATGGAAGTATTTTTTTCTATGTCTTAATTGGGATGGTTATCTAAATTTTTCAAATTTTATTGAATTGCATCCTCATGAGAGCATAATAGGGGAGATGATCATGAGCAATGTACAAGGATATACACGTATGAAAATGTCACAATGAAACCCATCAAGTTGTACCCTAAGAAAAATTACTAATGAAAATATCATAACCAAGGGGAAATATGTATTTATAACTATGTTGTTGTTAGATGTTGTCCAGTCAAGTCCAACTCATAGCGACCTAAGTACAACAGAACGAAACATCCTCTGACACTGTGCCATGCCCAGCACTACTGTTAGTGTTTCTCTGCTATTCATAGGGTTTTCAATGGTGGATTCTTTTGGGAGTGGATTGCCAGGTCCTTCTCCCTAGCCTGTAGGACCTGATATTCCCAGGGGGTCTCCGATCCAAGGACTAACCAGGCTGATCCTGCTTAGCTTCCAAGATCAGGAGGGATCGGATGCCAGGATGCTATGGTTGCAGACATTTATAACTATCCCTCAATTAAGCCAGGCACAGTGGCACACGCCTGTAATCCCAGCGGCTTGGGAGGCAGAGGCAGGAGGATTACAAATTCAAGACCAGAGGCAGTCTGTGTAACTTAGTGAGACCCTGTCTCAAAAAGTAAAAAAAAAACGGGCTGAGGGTGCAGCTCAGTGGTCCAGCACTTGCAGGGCATGCAAGCGCGAGGCCCTGGGTTCAACCCCCAGTAACACACACAAAAAGAATAAATAAATAAATAAGTATACCACAACTAAATACAAGTTTTTTTTGTTTGCATGTCATTGTTTTCTTGTGGTGCTGTGGATCAAACCCAGGGTCTCATGCATGCTAAGCAAGCATCCTACCACTCAGCTATACTCCTAACTCCTAAAGTTTTCTGTTTTTAGTCAAATTCTGTAGTACTCATTTATTTACCCTAGTGACTCATGAATAAACAATTCTCATTTACCTCCAGGATAGGACGTGACCAAACCAACATCCCTGAGCTGGGATATTACTTAAGGACCTAGCATTCTTCTTTCCTTACTTCTGCCCACTACTTACTGAATGCATATGAGAAATTATTAATATTTATACAAAGCTGAAAGAACTAGATATATCATGTATGACATAACACAAAGGGAACCAAGCTTGGTAAGAGAAAATGAACATTTTCTGAATTGAGCACTTGTATGTCCAAGGTATGATGGAAATTGTTTTTGAACACATTATGCCAGTTCATGCTCATAATATATAAGGCAAGTGACAGCTCCTTACAAAACAGAAAATTACATAAAACGGGGCGAAAAAATGTGTTTCCCTCCTCTCAGAGCTTACAGGCAGCAAGAGGGAGAAGTAGATGCCATCTCTGTCTAAAACAAGAGCTCTGGTTCCCCGGACAATGCTTATTCACAAACTATGCCTCTGCAAAACAGGGGGCTGCCACCTGTGCTAATATTGAGAGGACAACCTGAGAAAACTGGACAACTGTTACCTGGTGGGGGAAAAAAAGAGTTCTCAGGTCTAAGTTGCTGTCTCAATAATGATCTTAAATCTTAGTTGACTAGTACTCTTTTTGTCCTCCAGAATCTAAGGGAAAGCATCAGATTTGATACAAAATGGTATTGTTACTTTGACATTTAACAGATCAATACTTCACAGAGTGCTCATGACTTAAAGTGTTCTATCACTTGAATAACATTAAAAATATCCCCAAAGCTTCCCAAAAGTCTAGGTAAATGTAGACAGGGAAGGGCTAGCAGGTAGCGGGTGAGACTGGTAAGGTTAGAGACATGTCTTTATTACTTGAGCCAGTGAACAAGTTCCCTCGTTCTCAGTCCCTGAGTTGGCTTCTTCCAACTGCAAAAATACCAGAACTAAAGGACATCCTTTAAAATGCATTAAAGTTGCCTTTTCCAACAACAATGAAGAGGAAACTGCCTGATGTGAACATAAGGTCTAGGAGACAGGAAACTGGAGTCAGCAAACAACACTTCATTTTTGCAGATAACACTAAACCATATCTATTTCTCTTCTATTTCTATTTCTATATTCTATTTCTATTTCTATATCTAACCATGCCATTTACCCACTTCAGAAGACAGAAAAACTATCTGATAAACTCTCCAAAGTGGGTGCAGCCCTTCCAGAGGGGGCCAATTAAGAAGCAATCCATACTTTTTAAAAAAATTATTTGTAGTACCTTTTTATTTTTTATCTTGAGACAGGATCTAAGTTACACAGGCTGCCTCTGGCCTTGAACTTGTGATCCTTCAGCCTCTGCCTCTGAAGTCACAGGGGTTACAGGTGTGTGCCATCACACCCAGCCAACCTACACATTTTTAAAAACAATGCAGAAGCTACAATTGATTTTCAACCACCTTTTCTTGTACGTACTGCAAACAGGCTCAACTGAAGCTGAGCCAGGGCTAGGGCTCAAACCCAAAGACCACATTTCAGGAATGGTTACTCTTGTCTTTTAAAAATTGCATCCAAAACCTGATGCCAAGATTCATTCTTTTGGCATTCACTTTTTACTTGACTCAAAAAATATAAATATAAAAATATAAATATCATAAAATTTCAAAGGACTGAGAGACCAAATAGAGAGGTGACCTGTTTTTCAAAAAATCTTTGATAGCATTCTTTAAAATTTTACTTTCCTGGTTCTGACACACAGAAAACCACAATTCCTTCCTGACTAAAGATGTGATACTAGTACTAAAAGAATTCTTAAGTCGATTTCTTAGTTCTTTTGAGTTCTCTAAATGGAGAAAAAGACAAGAGAATCATTTTTCCTTGTGTGTGCCACGCTAGCAATGGAACTCAGGGTTTCAGCATGCTAGGCAAGTACTCTACCACTAAGCAAACCCAGGCCCCAAGAGGATGTTTTGAAGTTTCTTTCACAAGGAACAGTATTTCTATTCCCATGCATATTCCCTATATTCACATTATTTATTATTCCTTAAATAATCTTCAGTTTTTCTCCTCTTAAAAAAGGGTCATCACAGGAACCTAAGGTCATTCTTTAGCCTCTCTACAAACTAGCCTAGCCAGTCCTAGGAATAACATGGTGTGACTCAGGTCAGCTGACACCAAGACTGAAAGCTCACTGAAAACCATGGATGCCCTTCAGCTGTCCACAGGAAACTTATGTAATTAGGTTTTAGGGTGGTTTTTTCCTGCTTTTTCTATTTATTTGTTTGGTTTTTGTTGTTTATTTTGTTTTCTGGGGGGTATATGGATGCTGTGATCAGAACATAGGCCTTTCATCATCAGTGATGCCCTACAGAAAAAGCAACAGTAGACAGACTCAGAGGTGGCAGAAGATCTGGGTTCCAAGCCAAGCCAATTCCTGTGTGACCTTAGATAAGTTATTGAACATCCCTGAGCCACACTTAGCTGTAAAATGAGACCAACCACCTTCTTGGAGATTTGCTGGGAGAGTCAAATGAAATGACAATGTATGTGAAAGAAACTCTGAAAACTCTAAAGCACAGTACTTTTCTTTACTCTTCCTAGTAGTTATGGCTCTGCTCCAGCCTCTACAACCAGAAGTCACCTTGACGATAGCCCTCAGAATTTTGACAATCTTTTAACTTCACCATGTTTCTGGATGGAAGTTATGGCTGTTAGTGTTTCCACCCACTCTTTTTTCTTTTTTTTTTCTCTGAAAAGTGAAACATGGAGGGGAACTTCAGGGACAAATATTTGATTATAAGTACATGTGATTCACATGTTTGGAGGCCAAAATCCACTTATGAATACCATCTAGGATAAATCCTTTCTCTCTCACCCTATAAAGATGATGTATACAGCATCCAGACTTTTCAAATGACCTATAGAAGTGCTGCCGAGTATGAGAAGCAAGTTAGAAGCAAGTTAGCTGAATAACCAAGAAGGTGAGTTCCAGAGGAGTAGCATCTTATTTGGGGGTAGAACCTGAAGTCCAAGAAATATAATAAACATTAGGTATAGTCCAAATTACCTTTGAAAATTTCTTTCTGCAACTCTAGAGGACCTGAGCCCTTGGAGACTCAAAAACCAAGATTTAGCTTTATGGGTTTTTTCTCTTTGCTTTTCAAATTTGACATTCCTTTCCATGAGCTGCAGAGGACAAGGTCTAATTGGGGAAGGAAGGATAGTGGAAAGGCTTAAATCTGTGACAGGCAAATGGGTGCATAACATGTCTCCACTTTCATAACAAAGGAAAACTTTCCAGTCTGAACCTCCTAGGCTGAGGTTAGACAATCAGAATAATGTAGTGAGACACAGCAGATCATAGTGATTACTTTTATTAGACTCAAAGCCAGGCTCTGCTTCACTGTGTGACTTTAGGCAAGTTATCTAATCTCTGTATCTGGTGTCCTCATCAGCGAAATGGTGCTCATAGAAACACAGCTGTTGTAAGAATTAAGTGAAATAAGTACACAAAGAGACTGTAAACAATGTGGGGCACTTGGCAAGCATTAGATATCTTTTCACTACTATTATCGTCATCATAGCCTGTGAAGCTATCCTGTGAGCTGAACCTCTCACTGACAGAATGGAGTGAGCAAGATCCTCGCCTCTTACTTTTAATTTGCCCTTTGACATCACGGTCTTCCCCAGAGTGCTCTTCCTCGTAATGGGACTGAAGCTGATAGAAAGACTGCAGGTCCTTCAAGCACAGAGGGCAAAGGAAGCCCTCTCTCACTTCTCCTGTGTCATCCAGAGAAGCCATGGCCGTGCCTCTCTCAACCCTGCGAAGGCAGGGGACTCATGCCAAGAGTCAGCTTGATTCCTCCCAAGGGACCAGGTCTTGCGCAGCATCAGCTTAAATAAGCAGCACACAGCTGACAGGGAAGTGGCATCATGGCCCGGGGTGAGTTCCTCTCTGGAGCAAGAGGAGACCTAAGAAAGGAAAGAAGAAGGAAAAACAGCCAAGTCAGGCAAATTAGCAGCAACCAAAATTTTTCTTTTTCTTTTTCCTTTTCTCTTTTTTTTTACAATATTGGGGAGGTTGAACCCAGGACCTCACAGATGCTAGGCAAGTCTTGTACCACTGAACTGCACCCTTAACCCCTTTTTAATTTTTTATTTAGAGACTGGGTCTCCCTAAATTGTACAAGCTACCTCAGCCTGCAGAGTTGCTGGGATTACAGGCATGTGCCATGGCACCCAGCTTCTTTGTTCTTTTCACAGTTCAACAAAGGTACTTAATGTTTGTTCAGTGCAAGTTTTCAAAAGTAAACTGTTTCTCAAATCCTTAGACCAACACAAAGCTCAAGATGTGACAACATCACAGGACACGAGCAAGTCAATGAACTGGGAAAGAGATCCCCAAAGATAAGCTAACAGGATATCAAGGTACTTCTCTCTCTCTCTCTCTCTCTCTCTTTTTTTTTTTTTCAGTACTGGGGGTTGAACCCATGGCCTCATGCTTGCATGCTTTGCAAGTACTGTACCACTGAGCTGCACGCCAAGCCCACTTTTTTTCTTTTTGAGACAGGGTCTTGCTAAATTACGCAGACTGCCTCTGGTCTCAAACTTGTGATCCTCCTGCCTCTGCCTCCCAAATCGCTGGGATTACAGGCGTGTGCCATTGCACCAGGCTCTTCAAGGTACTTCTCTTAAGTTCATTTCCAAATGATTCAATGTCATCATTTTTACACCACATTAGCCACAAGGATGTCTGAAGTACTTATCAACAAGCATAAGTTTTGTTTGTTTATTGGCGGTGCTAGAGATCATATCCAGGGCATTGCAACTAGTAGGAACATGCTCTACCTCTGAGCTTTATTCCCAGACCTTAAGTCTTTTGAGACAGCTCAGGCTGACCCCTCCAAAAAGTTATTATTGAAGCACATATACTGAGCTTGTGATATTTATAAGGCACAAGTGTTAAAAATGCAAAGGTGAAAAAGACAGTGTGATTTTTTTAAAAATTAAAACAAAAAAATAAGTCTCAATCTCAGCTTAAGGAGGAACATTAGAAACATGATAGTCAAAAAGAAAAATCATTCAGGCACCATGGTGCCTGCCTGCAATCACAGGTACTCAGGAGACTGAGGCAGAAGGACCACAAATTCAAAGTGAGAGGCAGCTTGTGCAACTTACCAAAACCAAGTCTCAAAATTTTTTTTCTTAAAAAAATGCATCAGGGTGTGCAGTTCAGTGGTAGAGCATTTGCCTAGCATGCACAAAACCCTGAGTTCAATCCTAAGTGCTGCAAAGTAGTGCAGCACTGCAAGAGAGAGAGAGAATGAGAGAGTTGAGAGAGTGAGACAGAGAGAGAGAGAAAGCAAGCTGGGTATGGTGGTACATTCCTATTAACCTAGAAGTCCAGAGGCTGAGGTAGGAGTATCAAAACAAGTTTAAGGTCAGCCTGGGCTACATAACAAGGCCCTGTTGGGGGGTGGGGGGAAGAAAAAGAAAAAGAATCAGCCCAGAACAGTGGCACCCACCTATAGTCCCAGCCACTCTGGAGGCTAAGGTAGGAGGATCATCTGAGCCCCAGAATTCACGGCTAGCCTGGGCAACATGGCAAAACCCTGTGTCTTAGAAAAATTAGTTAATTAATTTTTTAAAATAACAAAAAAAACATGTATTTTGTGTTTTGTATTTGTAGAGCACTTTCTCACTGAGCTTACTAGATTTTAAAAGCCAGTTATGAATAGCTAAGCAGTAAGCCTAATGTTCTGCTCTCAAAATAAAAGGATTTGATGCTTAAACATTTCAGGACTTAGTAAATTACATTTTCTGTCTTATTAGACCATGGCAAAGTTACTTCCAATATCAGTTCAGAAAGCTTCCCAGCCATAAAGAGAATTAGGACAAAACCATTTCGAAAGAGCAGAGAAATTTCTCTCCAACAGTACAGAGTGAGGGAGTACGTGTGACCCTGAGCTTTAGATGGGCTGTACAGGGTCACTGACGAGAGGAGCACTTGGTCCTCAAAGCTGAAAGGCGGCAGCAACTTGGAACTAAGCAAATGAGACACCAGGTCCCTGTTGTTTCCCTCTACTTCCCTCTGAGGACTATACACATGCAGACCTAACCCTTTCTCCAGGTCATTACTGAAACAGCAGCTCCAGGTCTCACCTGTTCTGTCCCCACCCAGTAGGTCACCTAGCTGGTGCTCTGCCTCTGACAGCTCCTTGCTTTGCACGCACTCGCTCCTAACAAGCACAAATCACAGGCAGCCCCCACTCCACACCCCCAACGCTGCAGCCCACACCCCACAGCCTCACCTCTTACTTCGGGCGAGTGCCCACCAGCATGCCCTTCTCCTCCCCAGCACTTCTCCCCGTTAACAATCACACGGACCTATGTGAAGCGACCTGAGGAGAGACTGCGAGGGCACAGACTGCGTCTTTCCCCTGTCCCCGCATCCCGTGGGTCTGGCGCGGTGCCTGGCACACACACGAAAAACCCTAAGAACGCTCCATGACAATGACAAAATGAGGGAGCTCTTACCACCACACAACTAAACAGACACCGGAAGGAAGCCCACCACAAACCACCAAACCGGATCCCGCAACCACAACGCCACCCACGCACGAGTCCCTCACACCCCAAACCGCGTAAAAAATAAAAACGAAACTTTCACTTCCTGCCACGCAACCGGGCGCACGCCGGGCGTGAACGCTTCCCGCGGCGGTCTGCACGCCTCCCGACCGCGTTCCCCAGGGCCTCCCGGCCGCGCACCGCCACAACCGCAGAGCCCCGCGAGGCGACGCGCACGCCGCAGAGCCACACGCGCAAGTCGGCCCCACTGAGCGGACACCACCCCCCACCACGCCACAGACCACGCCGCACAAACTCAGACACCAACACCTCCACCTCACGCAACCTGAGACCCACACACAACCGCCCGGGCGGCACGCGCCCACCCCTCAGCCGCAGCCCAGCACAACCGCACACGCCCCGCGGAGCCCCGCCGCCGCCGCCTCACACCAGCGCCACGCACGGCCGCAAAGCCACATCTCGGAGCCACGAACGCCACACCCACCACAGCCACACGTCCCACTGCCACATGCCCTCCAGGCCCGCTCCCCTCTGTACCCGGCCGGGTTCTCGCGGGCCTACAGACCAGTCTCGCCCTCGGGCCGGGCTCTGGGCCTCCACCGTTCCCCTCACACAGTCCCGGCCGCCATCCCCCATCGGCAGCTCGGCGCTCAACAGGCGCGCCTGCGGCGACGCGGAACCCGGAAAGTAGGCTGACTGACGCCAGTCGAACGCCGAGTCCTCGAGCCCGCGAATGAGCCGGGCCAAATTGGATCGGCGTAGGCGGGAGCAGCTGCTTCTACACTAGAGCAGTGTGAATCCGGAGGGAGGAGTGTCCAGTGAGCGGATGTGGGACTCGGTGATTGCGAGCTTCTCGGGTTCTAGCTACACATGGGCAACGCGTTTAAGCCAACCACTCGCCCTTCATGCTGGTTGTTGTTAGGTGCCGTCTACCTAGGACAGGAGAAACACTATTGTCCATGCTTCTCTGCTATTCATAGGGTTTTCAATGGATGATTGTTTTTTTGGGAGTGGGTTGCCAGGTCCTTCTCCCAAGCCTACAGCTCCTGGTGTTCCCAGGCGGTCTCCCACCCAAGTACTAACCAGGCCCCAACCCTGCTTAGCTTCCGAGATCTGACGGATCCAAAGCCACAGTGCTGCGGAGGTGAACTGCGTGGCCAAGCCTGGGGAATCTGCGACATTTACCAAAGACAACGATTGGTCTGTCAGCACCTGCCTCGTGCCCTGCGGTGCGCCGGGGACCGCACGGTATAAAGACAAAGCCTCATCCCAGTGTTGGGAGCCCATTTGTTTTGTGCCCTGTACCTGGCCGGGGCTTTAGCGATAGCTTGGACTCCAGAAGCAGGAGCTACAGAAAAGGATGGGAGGGTCCTGGGATTTGGAATCTAAGGACACCCTCCATTCCTATCCCCGCAGAGTTGGATGACCCTTTTCACTCCTGGTATCACCATCTGTAAAAGAAGGGCGATAGTAACAAACTTCACCTCATTGTGAAGCTTGAGGGAATGAGGGGCAGTTCTGCATAGTAGCTCTGCCCACCTCACTTCTTCTGTACTACTGATGATTTTTCTCTATCCCCTCCCCCAGCACTGGTAATGGAACCCAGACCTCACACATTCTAGGCAAGCACTGAGCTACACTCCTAGCCCTCCACTGATTTTTCTTTTTTAAGATACTGTGGGGCTGAACCTAGGGCATTGCACATACTTTGCAAGTGCTCTACCACTGAGCTGCACCCCCAGCCCGTTTTTTTATTTTTTGAGACATAGTCTTGCTAAATTACACAGGCTGCCTCTGGCCTCGAACTTGCAATCCTCCTGGCTCAGCCTCCTAGGTTGCTGGGATTACAGGTATGCACCACCATGCCTGGCTTCTATTGATATTTTAAAGAATGATAATGGCAATGACCTGCCTGGGTGCTTTACAGTTTATCAGAAGCACTTATTGAGTCCTTTGGGTAACTCCACTATTTTAATAATAATAATGCCTAATGTTTACTGAATGATTTGCATATGCTAGGCACTGTTCTGTGGACTTCACATATATTAACTCATTTAATTCTCACGCAACCCCATGAGGTACCAACTAATATTGTTCCCATTTCATAGAGAGGAAGCTGAGGCACAGAGAGGTGAGGTAACTTGCCAAAGCCACACATCTAGTAAGTGTTGAATCCAGAGTCATCTTGCCTTGAAGTTGTACAATGCCTGTGCTCCTCCTCTGTGAAGGCCCAATATTGCTCAATATCTTTCACCCACCTACCATACAGCAGGCGTAGACAGAGGGTGTGAGGAGGACAAAGCAGGAGAGTCTGGGTTTTGGAGGAGGCCTCTTCTGGCAGAGCACAGAGGTTCATGGACAGCATGCATATGCGTGCAGTTACTCTGACATCAAAGGAGAAGCCAGTGGAATCACTGTGGGAAGCTTTTCCAGACACAGTCACTCCTGAGCACAGTGCTCAGGTAAAGGTAATCAGGAAGGGCCTCCCAGTCCAGGAGAACAGCACATGCAAAGACATAGTCATGCAAAAGGACGTGAGTCCTTTGAGAAACTCCAGAAAAGTTTGTTCACATAAAGAGAGATATCAAGGCACTTGTGCTTGTTCCCAAAGCTGTAGGGAGCCGTTCTGGTGATAGAATCTCAGACACTCCGGGCTCTGTGCCTTTGCCTCCCACCTTAGAGGGCTGTATTTCTGTCACTCTCTCCCTCTTTCCCTTGGCCCTTTATTTGTCTAAGTTTATCCCAAGCAGTACAAGATGTCTTGGTGCCATGTTAAAAATCCCTGAGCATAGCTGGGTGCTGTGGCACACACTTGCCATCCCAACTACTCAGGAGGCTGAGGCAGGAGGATCACAGGTTGAGGCCAAAAGCAGGCTGTGCAACTTTGTGAGAATTTGTCTCAAAATATTAAAAATGGGGCTGGGAGCCAGGCACTGTGTCACCTGCCTGTAATCCCAACCACTCAGCAGGAAGAAGCAAGAGGATCACAGGTTCAAGGCCAGAGGCAGCCTGCATAGTTTAGAGAAACACGGTCTCAATTTAAAAAGTAAAAAAGGGTCTGGGGATGCAGCTTAGTGGCAAAGCTCTTGTAAAGTATGTGCGAGGCCTTGGATTCAGCCCCCTTTGTTGTTGTTGTTAGGTGCCGTCGAGTCGGTATCCGACTCATAGCGACCCTCACAGGGTTTTCAATGGCTGACTGTCTCGGGATTGCCTTGAGAGTGGATTGCCAGGTCCTTCTCCCATTTTTGCAGTGCTGGGAGTTGAACTTGAGACCTCAGAGACTGCAGCGCAGTGCTCTACCAACTGAGCTAAATCCCAGCCCTTCAGCCCCCTAGTATCACTAAAAAAAAAAAGAAGAAGAAGAACCGGGCATGGTGGTGCATACCTGTAATCCCAGCGACTAAGGAGGTAGAGGGCTGGGATTTAGCTCAGTGGGTAGAGCACTGTGCTGCAGTCTCTGAGGTCCTGAGTTCAATTCCCAGCGTCATAAAAATGGGAGAAGGACCTGGCAATCCACTCCCAAGGCAATCCCGAAACAGTCAGCCATTGAAAACCCTATGAGGGTCGCTATGAGTCGGATACCGACTTGACGGCACCTAACAACAACAACAACAAGGAGGTAGAAGCAGGAGGATCACAAGTTCGAGACCAGAGGCAGTCTGCATAATTTAGCGAGACATTGTCTCAAAAAGTAAAAAAAAAAAAAAAAAAATGGCTGGGGGTGCAGCTCAGTGGTACAGCACTTGCAAAGCATGCAAGTGCCAGGCCCTGGGTTCAACCCCCAGTACAAAAAACTGGAGGCTGGAGATGCAGTTCAGTGGTTTAGTGCTTACCTACCATGTGCAAGGCCCTGAGTTCAACCCCTAGTACTGAAGAGAAAAAAAAAAAAAAAGGCAAGAAAATAAATAAAATAAAATCCCTTTGCAGAAACGGGAATCATGAGCCAGGCACAGTGGCGCACACCTGTAATCCAGCACTCAGGAGGCTGAGGCAGGAGGGTCATGAGTTCCAGGCAAGCCTGGGCTGGGCTACATAGTGACAACCTCTCAAAAGAAAGAAAGAAGGAAAAGAAGGAGGAGAGGGAGGAGAGAGCCAGAGAGAGAGGGAGGGAGAGAAGGAAAGAAAGAGAGAGAAAGGAAGGAAGGAAAGAAAAGGAGAGGGAGGGAGGGAAAGAAAGAAAAAAAAAAGAAGAGGGGATCATGTAGTGGGTAGACATAGGTCAGAGGAACATCTGCAGCACACCCTGTGACTTTGCAAAGGGCCAGCCACCCTCCAGGCACCTGGCCCCAGTTCCCAGGGCCTCTGCCAGCTGCTGAGGTCCTGAGCCAGCAGCTAAGGGTTAAAGCTGGCACATCCTGCTGCTGGCCCAGGGAAGCACCAGTGATGACGGAGGGCTTTGGCCTTGGTCTGATAGGAAGCAGGTGGCAGCTGCACAGGGTAGCTCAGGAAATAAGCAGAGAGTGGAGGAAAGAAGAGGAAGAAGGGAGAAAGTGGTAAGAAAGTGTTACCAATCACTGGTGGGGGGCCTCCTGCTCTATCCAGATAGAAATTGTGAGCAGGGGAGAAACTCTGCTAGCGCTGGCAGTCCCGGCCCTTGATGCCTGAGGCCTAAGGGCATGACTGGCAACCCAGAGAGGTTCACAGCTCCAAGCCCTGAGAGCCAGAGGCTATTGCTCTGGGCTTTAGAAGCCAAAGACTGATGGTCCTAGGTGTGCAGGCTGGAGGGCCATTACTCTGGGCTTTAACCACCATCAGCCACAGCCATTGTAATCTCTGGCTTCCAGCAGCAGTGAGGGCAGCAGGCGCCAGTGCCTGCTAATGTTAAAACCAACATTCCAAGCTGGGTGCAGTGGCACAGGCCTATAATCCTAACAATTCTAGAGGCAGAGCCAGGAGGATCTCGAGTTCCAGGCTAGAGGCAGCCTGAGTAACTTAGCAAGAACCTGTCTCAAAATAAAAAATAAAAAATGGACTGGGGGAGCAGCCCAGTGGTAGAGCATTTGCAAAGTATGTGTGAGGCCCTGGGTTCAATCCCTGAATACTGCAAAAAAAACAAAAAAGAAAAGAAAAGCCAAGTGTTTGGCACATATGAAACCCTAGTCAAATGTCAGCTGTAAGGATGTACATAGAATCTCTAGATAGGAATACCAATTGTAACAGCGGGCACCTCTGGGGATGGGAAGGAGGGTAGGAGGGGTAGGAGGGAAAATGATTTTTCACAGCAGATGCTCTTTTCTGGACGATTTGAATTGTTTCTTTTTTCCAAATGTATTTTTCCTCAAAAATACCTACAGAAATAATAATAATAATGAAAAGGAAAATGAGAGAATACTGTAAAATTAGCCTGAAGGAAAACTGGGGATGGAGCCCCCCAGCCACTCCCTTCTCCCAAAATCTCTCTCCCTTGGTCACCTGTTTATCTTCTGAAATAAGTCACACTCTTTCCCTGGAAGACTCAGCAACCCAAGCTGTGGAGAGGCCCCTGGCAGACTCAAAACTTCCTGCCGGGGCAGTTATTTGGCTCAATTCAGCCTGAGGCAAATGTTGCAGATCAGAATTGAGGGGCAGCGTGTTCCCTTCCTGGCTCGTGGCCTGTAGCTTGTGTCCTACGCAGAGGGTTGCCAGGAGCCAAGAATCCACAAGGGGGCACCATTGGGCCATTGAAGACCTGTGCAGACGGCTCAGGTTTAAAAAGCAACAGCAGATCTGCTGGTTCATCTCCCACACCTGCCTTTCCAGGTGCCCTCTTGTGTCCAGCGGAGGCAGACAGCACCCCAGCAGTCTCAAGTGGGACAGGCAGACCTCCCACCCAGCCCCTGCAGTGCTGGTCCTAAGTCAGCCCCTTTTTCTTGTGGGGCCTGCACTGAGCTGCTGAGGAAATGGAGCTCAATGGAACCACTTATGGCTCTGTTCTGAATCAGCCTTGGGCCCTTCCACAGAGCCTCAATGGCCTTTTATTTCCACCACAGTTAATGGCACCTTCACCCACCAGGTGCTCTGGCTGAAAACCTTGGTCTTCCTTGGCCCCTCTTTCCTCACCCCTACAGTATCTACATCTCAGGGTCATCTTAGCTCCAATGAATGGGCTTTGAATACAGCAGTGCAATATACACATTGGAAATACTATTGCTGGTAGTTCACCACTATAGTGTCTGCATCTTATCTCACCCATCACTTCAGCAAATTCCTGCAAGACCGAAGTTATGCACTAATATTCCTCCATTATCTTCACCTTCCCAGATAGAGGTAGAGAGTTAAACATGCACCCCATGTTCATCTGGATGTGATGACCCATGACTTAACCCCAGCTACTTGGGAAGCTGTGGCAGGAGGATCAAGAGGTGGAGGCCAGCCTGGGCAATTTAGTAATAAGGTTGTTGTTGTTAGGTGCTGTAAAGTCGGTATCCGACTCATAGCGACCCTCATAGGGTTTTCAATGACGGACTGTTTCGGGATTGCCTTGGGAGTGGATTGCGAGGTCCTTCTCCCATTTTTGCAGTGCTGGGAATTGAACTCGGGACCTCAGAGACTGCAGCACAGTGCTCTACCAACTGAGCTAAACCCCAGCCCTTAGTAATAAGACTCTGTCTCAAATAAATAATAATAATAATAATAAAAGAAGGGTTGGGGTATACCTCAGTGAGAGGGTGCTTGCCTAGTGTCATGGTTTGAATATAAAATGTCTCCCAAAGGTAATGTGCTTTCATGTTGGGTCCCCGGCTGGTGATGCTGTTTGTGGAGGTCATGAAACCTTGCGAGATGGGATTCAGCTCTGTGGAAGTGGCCAGTGGGGGTGAGCCTTTGGAGGTTTTTATCTTGGACATGTGGTTCCAGAAATCCCTCTGCCTCCTTCTGTATAATGCAGTGAGGTCATCTGCAATGGGCCCTGCCTTTCACCAATCCACACTTGCCCTGCCAGGCATGGACTAATCCTCTAACTGTGAGCCCCCAATAAACCTCTTCCCCCTTAAATCTGTTTTGGGTTAGTCTTTCTGCTACAGCGATGAGAGCTGACTAACACACTGAGCATGGGCAAGGCCCTTCTTAGTCCGATCCCCGGCACCAAAAAAAATTAGGACTCACTCTCAGATACTGACTCGATGGCACCTAACAACTCATAACTTCGTTTTAATCACCTCTTTAAAGACCCTATCTCCAAATATAGTTACATTCTGAGGTACTGAGGGTCAGAGTTTCAATACATGAATTTGGGGGAGCACCACTTAGCCCATAGCAAAGACAGGAAGAAGTGGACTGTGGCCGTCTCTGCACTTCATTCACTGCAGACACCTGGCTCTGTCTTCACTAAGCTGAGGCCCTGCAAGGCAGGTGCTGGTCACCACTATGCACAAAAGCAACCTGAGGCTCACAGGGGGGTTGTGACCTGCAGAGCCAGGAGCGAAACCTTGGTCCTCCCAAAGGACAGGCCCTCGGCCATTCTCTTTCCCCTCTCTAGGTGTGCACCAGGGCCAGGCCCTGGGCTGGACACTAGTTAGTCCTCTTGAACAAGCCGATGAGAGGGACAGGACATAGTCCTGCGACGTGGGGCTTCCAGGGGCCCCTCCTCATGGGGCCTGCCTCATGGGACAGCAGAGGCAGAGACGGCCCATCCAGGTCACCTTCCCTTGCCCTGAAGGCCCTCTGGTTATTTCTCAGAATGGTGACTCTTGAACTGAGCATGCCAAGCACACCTTCCCAAGCCTGTTTCAGGCATGGGTTTCCAGCACTGAATCGCTGACTACCATCATCGTCACATTCCTATCAGATTGTCTTTTTTTTTTTCAGTGCTGAGGATGGAACCCAGAGTTTTGCACATGGTAGGTAAGCACTGTGCCCCCGAGCAACTCCACTGGCCTTCAGGCCGCTATTTATTTGGGGATTTATAGTAGACACTGTGCTGTTCTCCCATGCCCCATCTTTGCACAGGCCCTTGCTGTGCCTGGAGCACCCCCTCTCTTCTTCTACTTCCACTAATCCTGGAGAGCTCCTACTCAACTTTAGGACCTATTTCAAGAGTCCATCCTCTCCTGTCCTTTCCAGACAGAGGTGGCACTTCCTCCTTTGTGAGTCCCCAGTTACAAATATATCTCCTAGAACTGTTACTCCACTAGATTGGGAACTTCTCGAGGAAGAAGCCCTGTTGTTCCAGCCACATTATAGCCATGAGAACTTAAGCAAGTTATTTAACCTCTTTGTTCATCGGTTTCCTCATCTATAAAATGGGACTATAAAGGACCTGCCTCTGAGGATTTGGTAAGGACTGAACCAGAACAATGCCTGGCACATAGTAGGCATGCAATCCATGTAAGCTACTCTTGTTATTACCCAGCAGCATTTCTGTGGTTGTTATGGGTACCTAAACAGGGATGGCCCAGGAATTATGTGCAGAACAGATGAATCAACGGGTTATGAATGACCTTGAGCAAGACCATGGAAGGTGGGCTGGGCAAGACTTCAGGTGGAAGAAAAATAGGAATATCACCAAGTGCATTAAGCACTTTAATTAAAGCCTCCTCCACACACACACACACCCCACACACATCCCTCATGCTGTCTGGCCACTGCCTTCAGCTCTTATTTCTGTTTAGGCCTGGGTGACACTTGGAGGACCAGAATTTGGGGCATCATCATCTCCCTGAGTCCTGTGCCCATGTGCCAGGCCTACTGTCTTCCCACGTGTCTACTAGCCGCCTGCTTTAAATAGCAGCCTCTTGTTAACTGTTAATACAAATCCTGGGGCAGAGTTTACATAATCTGAGACAGGAGTCCCCGGAAGCGATCCACCAGCCTGGGGGCTGCGGCTCTTCCCGCCAGCAGGGGGCGCCCAACATGTGGCTTCCCAGAGCGGGTTCGGAGGGGCCCGGTCCCCACCTACGCCTCACGCAACTGGAAGGAGTTCTGATGTCGGTGCTGCGGCCTCAGGTTGACCCGGAGCGCAGCCTAGCGGTCGGGATTGTTAGCGCGCGCGAGCAATCCCGCTGTGTCAGGTGAAATGTGGAGGTCCTCAGGTCGACGGGCTGCTGTTTCACCTCGGTGCAGGAACTGGGCATTTCAAAAGGACCTAATGGGGGCTCAGCGGGGCAGTGGCCTCCTACGTAGCTCTCTAAGATATAAAAACTGCAATTTAGTTCAATGTGTATTGTTTAAAAGTTCTTAGTTTTGTGATAGGTAATAACCCATGGCACAAGTTCAAAAAGCAACCAAGGTCATTTAGTAAAAAGTTGAGTTTCCCTTTCAGACTTCTCAAGGTCCCAGCTCCTCTCCCTGCCAAACGACCAGTCCTCTGCGTCCTCCCAGAAATCATCTGTAAACATGCAAATGAAGGCATTGGTTGTGTTCTGGGCACCTAAGGGTCAGAGGAGACACATTCGAGAGAGCCCAGACTGGGAGTCAGAGGGCTGGCTTCTGGCACCAACTGGTGATAGCAGCTGTGCCAACATGCCAAGAGCAAATGCTTATGCTGGACACACTGGCTCGTGCCTGTAATTCTAGTGACTTGGGAGGCTGAGGCAGGAGGACCGCAGGTTCGAGGCCAGAGGCAGCCTGTGGAACTTAAAGATCCTGACTCAAAATTAAATAAATAAAAAGTAAATACATAAATAAGGAAAGGTTTACTTCAACACAGTTTTGGCTGTCTCAGCCCACGGCCATTTGGCTCCATCGCTTTGAAGCTGTGGCAGCGTGGTACATCCTGGTGGTAATCATAGTGGTGGAGGCCTGTTTACCTCATGGCCTGGGAATGAGAGAGAGAGAAAGGAAGAGACCAGGGTCGCACAGTGCCCTTCAAGGGCTTCCCATGACCTAAACCCTTGCACTTGGCCCCACCTCTTAAAGGTTCCACCACTTCTCAATAGTGCCGTGGGCTGAGACCAAGCCTTCCACACTTGGGGCTTTGGGAAACATTTCATCTCTAGATGGCCCTGTGTGACATGGTGTGCCTCTTTCACTTGGTACAGTGGGTGATAAACTGGTTCAGAAAAGCATTGGTACCGTGGAGACCCTCACTGCATTCTGAGCACTTGTGGGTGTCAGGCAAGAGAAGAGAAAAGATATATTTTTCCAGACAACGTTTGGTGTGTCTAAGAAGAGCCTGTGAAATTTCCAGCACTTCTCTAAAGAGGTGGATGACCAGCAGTTTGCATCTGCGGCCCAGCAGGGCCCAGGCTGGCAGGATTGGGATGGAGAGAATCTGATGGGAAATAAATGAGACCAGTGCTGAAACCTCTCCTTTGCCAATAAAAGGAAGTTACAAGTTGAAATTGGCTGTGTGTCTGCAGGGAGTGGGAGGAGGAGGGTAAAGAAAGCGCTGTTAGAGGTCCTGCAAGGAGCAATACCACCCTGGGCACAGCAGCACAGTAGGAAGCCTCCAGACAGCAAGATTAAATGTGGCGCTTCAGATGCAGAGCTATAGGGCTGGATTAGATTGGTGCCTCTCTACCCTGGGCCTCAGGTTTCCCTGGGGGGCTTTTGAAACACTGATTGCTGCCCCTCTGATTCAGTGAGGTGTTTGCATTTCTCACAAGTGTTGGGAAGGTGCACTGGCCACATTGGAGATGCACGGCTCTGGATCAACCTTTTTTTTTTTTTTTTAGCAGTACTGAGAGGTTGAACCCAGTGCCCCACGCATGCTTTGCAAGCGCTCAGCCACTGAGCTGCACCCCCAACCCCCTCTCCTTTTTTTTTAACTTTTTATCCTGAGATAGTTGTTGTTGTTAGGTGCCGTCAAGTCAGTGTCTGACTCGTAGCGACCCAGTGTACAACAGACAAAAAACTATTGTCAGTGCTTCTCTGCTATTCACAGGGTTTTTAATGATTGTTTTTTGGAGTGGGTTGCCAGGTCCTTCTCCCAAGCCTACAGCACCTGGTGTTCCCAAGGGGTCTCCCATCCAAGTACTAACCAGGCGTGATCCTGCTTAGCTTCCAAGATCTGATGGGATAGAATGCCACAGTAGTACCGCTGCAGGTTATCCTGAGATAGCCTTGCTAAATTGCTCAAGCTACCTCTGGCCTTGAACTTGCAATCCTCCTGCCTCCACCTCCAGAGTCGCTGGAATTACAGGCCTGCGCCATGGGAAGAGGTCATGGAAGGCTTCCTGGAGGAGGAGGTGCCTATGTTGAGTTTGAAGCAAAGACTTTTTTCCAGGTGAAAAAGAAAAGTCTCCCCTTCCTTTCTAGCAAAGGCAGAGGACTTGTGTGGGTTGACGAGACCAGGCTGAGCCTGAGACTGGATGGGTGTGGGTGGTGGGAGCTGAGGTAGGGGCCATAGGCCTTGAACTTGGCCTTCCTCCTGAGGTCCTGGGAGTGCTTGCTGAGGGGGCATGACCAGGATGGTGACACGGCCAGAGCTGATTTTCAGAATGCTTGCCCTGCCCAGCAGGGAGTAGCCAGAGAGGATCCAGATATGATTGTTCATCCTCCCTTCCGGATGAAGCTGAGGGCAGATGGTAGAAGTGACCAGGCCAGCCATCTGAAGGAGGCAGGGCCCCACCTACGTTTGCCAAGCTCAGCGCCCACGTGGCGCACCCCTCGTAAGAGTCTGGAGTGCAGCCGAGGTGCAGTGGTGCACGCCTGTAATCCCAGTGGCTCGGGAGGTGGAGGCAGGAGGATCGCAAGTTCGAGACCAGAGGCAGTCTGTGTAACTTAGAGAGAGCCTGCCTCAAAAAGTAAAAAAAAGTGGGCTGGGGGTGCAGCTCAGTGGTCCAGCACTTGCAAAGCATGCAGGTGTAAGGCCCTGGGTTCAACCCCCAGTACCACAAAAAGAAAAAGAAAAAAAAAACTGAAAAAAATGTGCTGGGGATGCTGCTCAGTGGTCCAGCACTTGCAAAGCATGCAAGCGTGAGGCCCTGGGTTCAACCTCCAATACCACACACACACAAAAAGAGTCTGGAGTGCAGACACCCAGATCCTAATCTTGGCTGTCCCAGTCCACTGGAGCCTCACTCTTCTGAGCCACAAGCCCAGGATCGCTAACCCCTATTGTGGCCAGCAGGAGGACCAGTTTCTGGTAGAGGCTGGTGCTGACTTTGGCTCAGGGAAAGAGGCGGGGGGGGGGGCGGGGGGGTCCCCAGGAGGTGGAGACAGCAACTGCCAGCCCAAAGGGCCCAGCCCCTGCACTGAGGCGCTGCTCTGCGCTGACAACAGCGTCCTCAGAAGTGCCATCTTCCCTACGTCGTCAGGCTCAGACACAAAGGGACACCTTGGGCCCTGCCGCCCCTGTCCAAGTGAGCGCTGAGACCCTCCTCGCTAATGACAGGCTTCTGCAGAGGCGACAAAAGCCTCCTCCTGAGCTCTACTGTCCTCTCAGCAAGACTAATGAGGTCACAGGGACCCAGGTCTTGCAGGAAGGCTGATGAAGAGGGAGCTCATCATAGGCCAGATTGGGTACGAGCGTGGCCCACCCCAGCACTGATTGTGTATCCTCAGCCAGCCACTGGCAGCTCCCTTGACCCCAACGCCAGTGCCTGTTGACCTTCTCGGTCACAGACTCTTTCCCTTTGAGAATTTGCTGAACGCTCAAAACCCTTCCTCCAACAAAAGCTAAACACAGACTAATGGAGTCATATGCCACAGAGCTGGCAATCAGGAATAATTTATTCCATGCCAGACAACTAGTTCAACAGACTACTGTCTTAATCTCATTTAATCTTCATGTAGGTTTTACCACCTTCACCTTGTGGGTGGAGGAACTGAGACACAAGGGGGCTGTGAGTTGCCGGAGGCCACACAGCTTGTTGGTGGGCTGTTTCGACTCTGATAGTTGGGCTTAGACCAGGGTCTGTTTGACTCCAAAACCAGCACTTCTCCCCAGCTGGCTACACCGAACATGCACAGAGACATGAGCATGACTTTGGAGATAATTATGGGTTGTGATAACTCCCCAAGACTGGACAGTGCATGCCAGGGAAGTGCTGTACCTCCTGCCCCTTTTTTATTTTTTATTTTCACACAGGGTCTCACTAAATTGTGCAGGCTGCCTCTGGCCTCAAATTCACCATCCTCCTTCCTCAGCCTCCTGAGTTGCTGGAATGACAAGCTTTTACCACCTTGCCTGGCCTGGGGTCCACTGTTTGAAAAGATCATCTTGTGGCAATAGGAAGGATGTTTGTAAGTCAGGGGAAGCTGTGAGGAAACAGCAGAAGCAAAAGGCCAGGCAAGAAAGGATGAGAACTGCCTTCAATTAAGTGTTGGGACTTAGAGGATGGAGAAGAAAAGACGCATTATGCATTTCTGGGATGTTTGGCAATCACGGTCTTCATATCCAAAAGTTTGGTTTTTGTCTTGCTTCTTGACTGTTTCATTTCTACTTTGTCTTGTACTATTTTTATGGCTGCTGTATTTTAGGTCTCTGAGGACACCAATTCGAGGGTATTTTCTTTCTTTCTTTTTTAACACTCATTTCTGTTTCCAGAATTATCTCTGTTTCCTCTGGGGTCATTTTTTTCTCGGTGCCTTGTGTTGCAAGTTTTCCTGAAATATTTAGATTATCCTTGATTCAGGAAGGAGAGGAGCCAGGCACATGAGATCCATCAGCTGTCTTTACCAGAAATCTCCAGGGATATTTAAAACACAGAATTTGCAGAAATCGCTGGGAGGGAAAAACATGCAGAGGCTCAGGCTCTGCAGAGAGAAGCATCCAGACTGTGGTTCAAAATGAACAGGAGAGCTACTGATATTAGCCCCAGGACTGGGCCATCCCCATGAGCATAATCCTTTAGGTAGAAGTTGTCAAACACACACAATCTCATGAGCCACTTGGAGAGAAACAGCCTGTTCCTCCTGGTCGTGCCTCCAGGAATCGCTTCCTGGGCTGCAACTTGTGAGTAAACTATGTCTGCTCGGTGGTAGAATCGCTTAGATGTTAGACAGGAAGACTGGAACCTGGAACCTTGCATGGGCTGCTCACTTGACCTACTGAATGTCTCTGAGCCGTGGCTTCACCATCTGCAAAGTGTGATGACTGTGGTGCCTGCGTGGCACAGCCATGCATGCAGGTGACACTGTGAGGATGGCGCATACAGCACAGTGCTGGCATTGGGGGTGATGAATGGAGGAAAGCGATTCCTACTACCGTGGATATCATCTCCGTGCTGCTCTCTTCTAACCGAGGCCGAGCCCTAGCAAGAAGGCTGGTCAGGCCAGGCCTCTGCTGTACGAGGAGCAGACCTCCTTGCTAGAGGTCACCTGTGCTTCAGGATGTCAGGAGATTGCGCTGTGGAGAGCAAAGGAAGCTGCTGGAGGGTAGACGGGCTGAGATGAAATCTCACATGCAGATCCAGCTCTGGACTCTGCCACGCCATCTACAAGGTGGTGGTTAAGAGCCTGGGTTGGGGGGACATACAGAGCTGGAGGCCTTTTATTTTGTTTGGTTAGAGATGGCGCTCACTATGTTGCCTGGCCTCACCTCGAACTCCTGGGCTGCAGCAATTTTCCTGCCTTTGTCTACAGTGATTTTCCTGCCTTGGTTTACCAAGTAACTGGGATTGCAAGTGCACACCACTGCACCAGGCTAGACCTGGGGGCAGGGGCAAGGAGGTTGAACTGGTTTGCTTTTGTTTTGTTTTTGGTTTTGTTTTTTTGAGATGGGGTCTCACTGTGTAGCCCAAGCTGGCCCGGAACTTGCTACGGAGACCAGGTTGGCCTTCTGATGCTACAAGTAAACCAGTCAAGCCCTTAGTTTAGCCCGTAACTGTAAGTGATGTAGTCTGGAGCCAGGGTGCAGAACCAGTCTAGGAGCTCAGACCTGGGCTTTGGAATGTCCCAGCTCTGTGGCCTTGGGCAAGAGATTTAAGCTCACAGAGAGTTAACTTCTCTATGCTTCCATTTCCTTGTGGGGAGACTTGTAATGGTGGCGATTAAATAAGTCATAATCTCTTGGATGTGAAACTTAAATCAGTCATAAGTCTCTTCAAGACAGAGACACAGCGTGAGAAATCCATCACTAGGCGATGTCATCCTGGTGGGAACATCACAGAGTACATCACACAGACCTAGACAACACAGCCCTACGCTCCCGCACACACAGCCTCCTCCCCCTCTTCCATGTTACATAATGAGTAGTCATTCTTGAATAGTTTAAACCATCCAGACCTAGCCGCAAATTCAGCAGCGTAGCCAGGACCAGCCTCTCCTTTCAGCATCATAAGCTCTTGGCTTTGGCCATGATTGTCATGGCACTGAGAGGGATCTGTCTCCATGTCTGGTCCTCAGTCCTGATGGTTTAGAACTTGCTTCACGTCTGACCTAGGCTCTTCTTGCATCTTGGTGAATCTCGTTGCCTTCAGTGAAGCAGGTCCTTTGTCACTTTGTTCTTGGGTTTCAAAATCATAGACAGAGTGAAATGGCGCATACCTGACCAAGGAGCAATAACCACCACAAATTTTCCGCCATCATTGCTCAGAATCTCCTCCTCTCTTCTTTGTGGCACTAGGGATGAAACCCAGGGCATGACACTTGCTAGACAAGCACCCTACCACGGAGCTATACTTCCAGCCCCCTCCATCACTTTTCATGTCATTTCCAGGTCAATCACTTGACAAGGACTCTTACTGGCAGCATAAGCAGTGGATGTTTTATGCTCAGGGGCCGCGATAAAGAAAATAACATGAGATTAACTCAAGCACAAGAGAAAATGGTGCAGTCGGGACTTTGAATACATGAGACATTTGAGGCTCCTGGGGCCCCCATTGTATATTCAGTCCCTCATTGTCTGAAATGTCATTACAGGATGCGTGACTGCCTGTAATACCCTTAGAACAGTGTCTACCACAAAGGGATACCAAATGCCAGCTCTTTTTATCACCGCTGATGTCAGCTAGAACAGCTATGGTCTCAGGGTTCTTTTATATTCTTAAAATTATTGAGGAGCTAGGGGTACAGCTCAGTGGTAGAGCACTTGCCCAACACATGTGAGGCCCTGGATTCCATTTCCAGAACTGCAAAAGCAAACAAACAAAAGTTATTGAGGACCTGAGAGAACTATTATGTTGTTGTTGTTGTTAGGTACCATTGGATCATGTCCGACTCATAGAGACCCTTATAGGGTTTTCAATGGCTGATTGTTTTGGGATTGCCCTGGGAGTGGATTGCCACATCCTTCTCCCTTTTTTTTTTTTTTTTTTCCGGTACTAGGGGTTGAACCCAGGGCCTCACGCCTGCATGCTCTGCAAGTGCTGGACCACTGAGCTGCACCCCCAGACCATTTTTTTACTTTTTGAGACAGGGTCTCGCTAAATTGTGCAGATTGCCTCTGGTCTCGAACTTGTGATCCTCCTGCCTCCACCTCCTGAGCCGCTGGGATTACAGGTGTGCGCCACCGCACCCGGCTCCCTTCTCCCATTTTTGTGGCATTGGGAATCGAACTCAGGACCTCAGAGACTACAGAGCAGTGCTCCACCAACTGAGCTAAGTCCCAGCCCCTTCTATTACATGTGTTTTATCTATTAAGTTTCCCCATACTAGAAATTAAAATGAGCTTCTAAAATATTTATTGATTTATTTAAATGTAGCAATTATAAATCTATTATCGGTTAACATAAATAACACGTTCATGAAAAATAACTGTATTTTCCAAAAGAAAACAATTAGCAAGAAAAGTGGTACTGGCTTACATTTTTGCAAATTGTTATAGTATGTGACTTCATAGATGGTGACTGGCTTCTTTGAGCTGCACATTCATTTCATCTGTTCTGGTTGAAGTATATGAAGAAAGCCTGACCTCACACTGGAATGTAGTTAGGAAAGACGTTGAAGATTTCTTAAAATGGTCTTATTTTGAAAACTGCTGGTACATATGGGCTGGGGATTAGCTCAGTTGGTAGAGTGCTGCTCTGTGCATTCTGGGTTCGATCCCCAGCACCACAAAAATGGGAGAAGGACGTGGCAATCCACTCGTGAAACCATCAGCCATCTAAAACCCTATCACTAGCAGAGCAGCACTGACATAGTGCTGGGCATGGCACAGTGTGAGAGAGTATTTTGTTCTGTTGCATGTAGGGTCGCTATGAGTTGGACTCAACTCACTGGCACCTAACAACAACAAGCTGGTATATGTAAAGCACAAGAGCCAGCATTCTGTAGCTGTTCAACTGGAAAGAAGACTGCCTGGACTAAAATGTCTCAGATGTGCAGGCAAGTCACCTACCCTGTATGTGACTCAGTTTTCTCCTAGAGAGCTTTGAATAACTTGTTTCTTGAAGAGTGGCTGGGGCTGTGCTTAGCACATACTGAGTGCTCAACAAGCACCGGTCATTATAATTACAGTCATGCATCACTTAGCATGGGGAATATATTCCCTTCCCAAAAAATGCCTCATTAGGTGATTTTGTCCTTGTGCAAACATCATAGAGTATATTTATAGAAACTAAGACCTAAGATGCTAACAATATCACTTTGCTGTTGTTAGGTGCTATGGAGTTGGGTCTGACTCATTGCGACCCTATGTACAACAGAACAAATCACTCCCCAACTGTGCCATGCCCAGCACTATTGTCAGTGTTTCTCTGCTATTCATAGAGTTTTTCTTTTTTCCTTTCCTTTATATTTATTTATTTTGGAGTGTTGGGGATGGAACCCAGAGCCTTCTACATGCTGGGCAAATGTTCTACCACTGAGTTGCACCCCTAGGTGATATAATTTTATAGGACCACAGTGGTATATACCGTCTACCCATCATTGACTGAAATGTTATTTTGCTGTTCATGGCTGTTACTAGCTCAGAGCCTGACGTCTAATAAGAGGTCCCTTTTCTTCCTTGGCCAGCATCTTCCCAGAGATCTTCTTCAGCCTTCTAAGAATGACCTGGGTCCATGCCCCCAAGGGCCACCCTGAAACTCCGAAGCCCTCCCCAAGGAGACTGGATAAGCCCAATACGTGCCCTGGGCCATCTCTCTGACCACAGGCCCAAAGCACTAGTGCCGTGTACATGCTGGCCTCCAGTATGTCGGACAGAGTGTACCTGCGCTGTGAGTGGAAGCCTTCTCCCTGACAGCTGGTGATTAGGAAGTCATTCTCCACAAGCGACGAGACCTAATCAGCCTGCCAGTAATTACGAGGCCCAGATCGTGGCCGCAATTCAGGAAAGATGATCCCCAAAGACAAGTGCCACTTAAATCCTGGCATCAACCACGGGTCCCCTTGGTAACCCGTAAGTCTGAGCACGATTTAGCCACTGAGCTAATTGATGTTCTCCGAGGCAGTCAGCTGTACCCTGGCAATCAAAATGGACTCTAATTGCTGATATCCTTCAGGTAAGAAGCCCCACATGTTCACAGGCCACCCAGGAGGCCCCAAGCAGGAACTGAGTCTCTCAGCAAACCGGTCTTCTGATTGCACTTAATCAATCAAAATAAGGTTCCCAGAAAGAATTAATTAAGGTACGTATCAGAGGAAGTCGTGACAGTGAGAGTTTCACAGCAGAACAGGACAGTGGGCTTTGGTGGATGTGAGAGGTGGCTCCTGGAAGAAGCATCGTCCACCTTTTGACAGCTGCCCAAGCAATGGCAGGGAGTATAGACAAAAGACCACCAGACTTGGGATCTTAACAGAACTAGTGTGTGCCTTAGGCAAGTCATGTCACTTCTCTGAGCCAGGCTTGTCTCAATATTAGCTTTCTGTCACTATAAAGAAAGACCAGATATAATTAACGTATAAGAGAAAAGGTATAACACGATAATGAAATACCTAAGATAATTGCCTGCAGCTGTACCACTGTGGCATCCAATCCTATCAGATCTCCGAAGCTAAGCAGGGTTGGGCCTGGTTAGTCTTGGATGGGAGACCGCCTGGAAACACCACGTGCTGTAGGTTTGGAAGAAGGACCTGGCAACCCCTCCCAAAAAACAATCAGCCATTGAAAACCCTATGAATAGCAGAAAAGCACTGACAATAGTGTTTCATCTGTTGTACATAGGGGGCTATGAGTCAGATACCACCTCGATGGTACCTAACAGCAACAGCAACAACAACAAGATAATTAACTTATAATAGAAAAGCTTTGTTCAGCTCAGAGTTTCAGAGGTTCCACCCATGATTCACTGGCCCCATTGTTTCCTCACTCCGGTGAGGCAGCATATCATGGCAGGAATGTGTGCCAGAGTAAAACTACTTATATCACCAGCCAGGGAGAAATGAGAAAGAGGAAGGGGCCGGGGTCCACACTCCCATCGGAGGGCACACTCTAAATTACCTGACAACCTCTCACTAGGCCCTACCTGTTAAAGGTTCCACCACCTCCAGATGGCACCACCGTGGGGACCAAACCTTTAACACATGGGCCTTTGGGAACATTCAAGATCCAAATTACAACATGGGGATAGAAATGATAGCTGAAAATTGCCTTGCACAGGCCCCAGCTCCTAGTGACTTCTTCGTGGCACTGTGGAGAGGTAAAAACAAGTAATCATCAGAGGGCCATTTAATGTCTTCTGACGTGTCCTAAAAGGTAGGCTACTCGGGCAGATGTTACAGTGGGTTGCAACATAAGCTCTCAGCTCTGTGACCATGCAGGGGCCCAACTTCACAGATCTGTAGTAACAGCACCGCACCCTACAGCTTGGTGCAAACATTTGCGTTTGCTCGGTGACCTCCATCTGCTGCCTGGAGTCAGGAAGACCTGGTTTTACATCCCTAGTTCCACCTTCGTTCACATGGCTGCCATTCATTCATTCATTCATTCACTCATTCACTTGCTGTCTGCCAGGCGCTGTCCTGGCTGGCCACCCAGGTGTGCGTGGGGCAGAGTTCCATGAGGGAGGAGCCATGAATGAAAAAATCACCCAAGAAGGTTGCAGCAGGTGCTGCTGGGTCCTCGATCTGTCCCCTCTGGTCTCACCCCGGTGGTAGATGTCAATGTTGTTATTGTTGTTGTTGTTAGGTGCCGTTGAGTCATGTCTGACTCATAGTGACCCTCATAGGGTTTTCACTGGCTGATTGCTTTTTTCAGGATTGCCTTGGGAGTGGGTTGCCACATCCTTCTCCCGTTTTTCTGGTGCTGGAAATAGAACTCCGGACCTCAGAGACTGCAGAGCAACTCTCTACCAACTAAGCTAAATCCCAGCCCCAGATGTCAATGGTACCCAGAAATTTTTCATCCATGCACCTTCTTGAGGGAAGCTCACAGGGCCAGCAAGAAGTGGCAGGAAGCTCATGTCCTTGGGAGGAGCCCTCAACCTCTGATTGGTGGAAATTGGGAGACTCATCTCAAGTTTCTTCATCCTATCAAGTAGGACAACCCCGAGCCTGTTCCACAATCTCCCCAGGACCCCTAACAGGACTTGAAGGCAGGGGCTTATGAGAAAAGAAAAGACAAAGACATCAGGGCACAGGGGGCCAGGGAGCTGAATGACTCCAGGGCATAGAAGTTTATTTCTGTACATGTTTTATACTTATACAAGCAGGAAATGTACTATGTTAAAAACAGCTCCAGCTAGGTAAATGATTTATAGCTCGAGCGGGCAATGTACTAATTATTCCCAGCAATGCTGCCCATTTGATCATGGCAAGTGGCAAGTAGTTCACGGAATGTTGTTGTTGTTGTTAGGTGCCGTCAAGTCGGTATCCGACTTATAGTGACCCTCATAGGGTTTTCAATGGCTGTTTTGGGATTGTCTTGGGAGTGGATTGCCAGGTCCTTCTCCCATTTTTGCGGTGCTGGGAATTGAACTCAGGACCTCACAGACTGCAGCGCAGCACTCTATCAACTGAGCTAAATCCCAACCCAGTTCACGGAATAGGCATCTGGAATCAAGCATGATGTCTCAAGAGCACAAAGAATAGTCATGTACCATCACCTGCTGTTCTCGGGAACTACGCTTCATTCCTCTGCTGCCAAGACTTCCTGGCAACTAAGTATTTGGCACATCATGACTGCCACTCTGTCCCAAGGCTACCTGTGCAAGTCACCATAGAGTCCCACATGCCCATAGCAATAGCCTGCTCTTGGATGCACTCCGCACTCGTTCCTCCTTTTTCCCAAATCACTTCCGCATCCCAGACCAGCGCTTCCTGGGATCACCCTCCAGGTCAACTCCAGCACTCAAGTCCTTGACTGGTGCCTAGGGTTGGAAACTCAGCCCCAGACAGATGGAATTACAAACTGGGACAGCTGCAAGGGAGGAGTGGCCTGTGGGGCTGCAGTGTCACATCTGAAGTGACAGCTAAGAGAAAGAGTCATCTAGGCAGATCACTAGACTCAGCAGGGCACACAGAACCCATGTGGGGAGTGGTAAGCAGGAAGCAGGAGCGGCTAACACAGCTGGGCTGGTACACAGCTCCTTGCACTGCTGGCCCCTCCCAGGAGTTGTTGTTGTTGTTAGGTGCCATCGAGTTGACTCATAGCGACCCTGTGTACAACAGGTGAAACACTATTGTCAGTGCTTCTCTGCTGTTCATAGGGTTTTCAATAGCAGATTGATTTTTGGGAGGGGGTTGCCAGGTCCTTCTCCCAAGCCTACAGTATCTGGTGTTCCCTGGTGGTCTCCCATCCAAGTACTAACCAGGTCCAACCCTGCTTAGCTTCCAAGCTCCGACGGGATCGGATGCCACAGGGCTACGGCTGCAGGTAATTATTGTTGCTGTTAGGTGCCGTCGAGTCGTGTCCAACTCATAGTGACCCTCATAGGGTTTTCAATGGCTGACTGTTTTGGGATTGCCTAGGGAGTAGATTGCCACGTCCTTCTCCCAGTTTTGTGGTGCTAGGATTCAAACTCAGGACCTTAGCGACTGCAGAGTGGCGCTCTACCAACTGACCTAAATCCCAGCCCTCCCAGGTGTTAGGAGCCAAAATCTGCTTATCGTGAATGGTCAGTGCACACGTGCGGATTGGCTAAGGCCTGTTGAATGTTTTGAACATTGCTCTGGGAATTAAGTGTTTGTAACATTGTTGCAGGGCTCGAGAGCAGGCTTGCAGAGCCTCACCACAGAATCCCGATTCCTATCAGGAAGGTGAGAAATTAGGAGACTGCCATTGGAATTATTAATGCTCTATGATTAATTTATGGTAACAATTGTGCCATTTGGTAAAGTTATTTCTTAAAATCAATGAATTGGCTAGGCATGGTGGCGCACACCTATAATCCCAGCAACTCAGAAGGCAGAGGCAGGAGGATCACACATTGAAGGCCAGAGGGAGGCTGTGTAATTTAGCAAGATCTTGTCTCAAGATTAAAAATAAAAAAGGGGCTGGAGGTGAAGCTCAGTGGTAGTGTGTGTGCAAAAAATATATGCAAGGCCCTGGGTTCAGCCACCCAGTGCTGCAAATAAATAAATTGATGAATTATCTGGGTGTGGTGGCACACGCATATAATTCCAGCACTCATGAGACAGAGGCAGGAGGATTGCAAGTCTGATGACAGCCTCGGCTACAGAACAAGACTCTGTCTTAAAAGAAAAAAAATACCACCTCACGTGTGTCTGCAGCCATAGCTCCCTGGTGTCCGATCCTGCCTGATCTCAGAAGCCAAGCAAAGTCAGCCTGGTTAGTCTTTGGATGGAAGACCGCCTGGGAATACCAGGTGCTGCAGGATAGGGAGAAGGACCTGGCAACCCACCCCCAAAACAATCTGCCATTGGAAACCCTATGAATAGCAGAGAAACACTGACAATGGTGCCAGGCATGGCACAGTGTTGGAGAATGTTTCATGTGCTATACTTAGGGTCGCTATGAGACGGAACCAACTTGACGGCATCTAACAACAACAACAATTTCAGGTATGCCACAATTCAGTGATTTTTTTTTTTTTTTTTTTTTGAGACAAGATCTCACCGTATTGTTAAGGCTGCCATCAAACATCTGGCCTCAGGCAATCTTGCCTCAGCCTCCTGAGTGGATGGGACTACAGGCCCATGCCACCGCATGCTAGGATTTTTGTATGTTTGCTTTTTGTTGTGCAATGCTGGGGATTGAACCCAAGCCCTCATACATGCTAGGCAACCTCTCTACCACTGAGCTACACCCTAGCACCTGAAATGTGTACATTTTTAAAAATTTTTCCAAGTATCCATATTTAACTGGTAATTTTTTAGTGTACAATTTAACATGTCTTATTATGACCTTTCCATACCTGCGTATCATTGTACATTGCTCATGTTCACCTCCACCTTTACGCTCTCATGATCCCCTTCCCCATCCCCTCCCTCCCCATCAATGGTCTCCCTTCTACTTGCATGTGCTGTTTGTGTGTGTATTGTATACCCATCAATCTCTGTATATCTATCAGTCTATCTCCTGATTTTGCCTTAAGGGCAAAATACGTGGTATTTCCTTCCTTTCTCCCATTACCCTTCTTGCCGCCTCCGCCTTTAGTCCACTATCTTTCCTTATTTAAATCCTGTGTGCTTTCATGATCTATATGTTTTAATAATGAATACATATTGAAGTCTAACATCCCCATATGAAAGAAAACACTTGATGTTTATTTTTCTGGGTCTGATTGAATTTGCTTAAAATGATGATCTCCAGTTCCATCCATTTTCCAGCAAATGCCATATTTTTTTCCTTCTTTGTGGCTGAATAATAATACTCCATGGTGTAAATATACCACAATTTCCTTATCCACTCATCTGTTGATGGACACCTAGGTTGATTCCCTATCTTGGCTGTTGTGAATAATGCCACAATAAGCATGAATGAGCAGGTATCTCTATGATATACTGACATATTCCTTTGGCTACATACCCAGGAGTGGGGTAGCTGGGTCATATGGTAGTTCTATTTTTAGTTTTTTGAGGTACTTCCATACTCACTTACATAATGGCTGCACCAACCTGCATTCCCACCAGCAGTGTATTAAGGGTTCCTTTCTCCCTGCATCCTCACCAGCATTTGTTGTTTGTTTTGTTGATGCCAGCCATTCTCCTGGAGTGAGATGGTATCTCAGTGTAGTTTTGATTTGTATTTCCCTGATGGCTAAGGAGGTTAAACATTTTTTAATATGATTTTTGGCCATTTGTATTTCTCCTTTTGATAATTTTCTATTCAGTTCACTTGCTTATATTTTGACTGGACGGTTTGCTTTTGAGGTGTTTAATTTTTTGAGCTCTTTATATGTTCTAAATATTAATCCTCTGGTAAAGATGGTAAAGATTTCCTCCCATTCTGTAGGCTGTCTCTTCACTCTGATAATTGTGTCCTTTGCTGTACAAAAGCTTTTTAATTTAATGCCATCCTATTTGTCAATTCTCACTATTGTTTCCTGCACTACTGGGATACTATTTAGAAAGTCTTTGCCTATGCCTATGCCTATGCCTATGCCTATATCTTAGTGTTTTCTCTATGTTTTCCTCTAGCCGTTTCAAAGTTTCATGTCTTACATTAAGGTCTTTGATCCATTTTGAACTGTATTTTGTACAGAGTGAGAAAGAGATATCTAGTTTCAGTTTTCTGCATGGGGATATCCAGATCCATTTGTTGAAGAGGCTGTCTTTTCTCCAACTTATATTTTTGGCACCTTTGTCAAATATCAGGTGGCTGTAGCTGCATGCCCTTATTTTTGATCCCCTATTTTGTTCCACTGATCTACATGTCTGTTTTTGTACCAGTTCCATGCGGTTTTTGTTACTATGGCTCTGTAGTATAATTTGAAATCAGGTATTGTGGTGCCCCCTGCATTATTCTTTCCGCTCAGGATTACTTTAGCACTTTGAGGTCTTTTATGCTTCTCTATGAATTTTAGGGTTTTTTTTCTACCTTTGCGAATAATGTCTTGAGATTTTGGTGAAGATTTCATTGAATCTGTAGATTGATTTATGTAATATAGCCATTCTCATAAAATTAATTCTTCCAATCCATGAGCGTAGGAGATCTTTCCACCTTCTGGTGTCGTCTTTAACTTCTTTCTTCAGCATTTTACAATATTCATTGTAGAGGTCTTTCACCTCCTTCATTAGGCTTATTCCAAGGTGGTTTTTTTTTGTTGTTGTAATTTAATTTTTTTGTGTGTGTGTGGTACTAGGGGTTGAACCCAGGGCCTTGCGCTTGCATGCTTTGCAAATACTGGACCACTGAGCTGCACCCCCAGCCCATTTTTTTACTTTTTGAGACAGGGTCTCGCTAAGTTACGCAGACTGCCTCTGCTCTTGAACTTGCAATCTTCCTGTCTCTGCCTCCCGAGCCATTGGGATTACAGGCATGTGCCACCAAGCCCGGCAGTGTTTTGTTTTTAGGAAGCTATTACGAATGGGATTGTTTTACTGATTTCTTTCTCCACCTGGTCATTATTGGTATATAGAAAAAGCTGCTGATTTTTGTATGTTGAATTTGTATCTTACTATACTGAGTTTATCAGCTGTAAAAGTTTTCTGGTGGAGTCTTTAGGGTCTTTTAAGTATAGAATCGCCTGCAGCCGTAGCCCTGTGGCATCCGATCCCGTCAGATCTCGGAAGCTAAGCAGGGTCGGGCCTGGCTAGTACCTGGATGGGAGACCGCCTGGGAACACCAGAAGCTGTAGGCTGGGAGAAGGACCTGGCAAAACCCTCCCAAAAATGAATCTGCCAGTGAAAACTCTATGAATAGCAGAGAAGCACTGATAATAGTGTTTCACCTGTTGTACACAGGGTCGCTATGAGTCGGATACCGACTCGACGGCACCTAACAACAACAACAACAACAAGTATAGAATCATATGATCTTCAAACAGTGATAATTTGATTTCTTCCTTTCCTCTTTGGATCCCTTTTATTTCTTTCTCTTGTCTTATTGCTGCAGCCAAGAGTTCAATTACTATATTGAATAGCAGTGGAGACATTGGACACCCTTATCTTGTTCCTTTCAGTTTTTCCCCATTTAGTATGATGTTGGCTGTAGGTTTTTCATCTGCTCTCTTTATTATATTAAGGCTTTTATCATGAAAGGATTTTGAACTTTGTCAAAGGCCTTTTCTGCACCTATTGATATGACCATGTGATTTCTGTTTCTGAGTCTATTTGTGTGCTATAGTGTGGGGCACTCCTGGTCAGGCCTGGATATTACTGGCAAAGTACCATGCACAGAAATATCTTCATACCTCTACCCCAACCACCCCGGGACCCTCGGGAGCAGGGTGAGTGCAGCGGAGGAGAAGGAAAAGCCTCAGGATGTTTTCCTTTACAAATACACACAGCTCCTTATTGCCTTCACCCTTAGAAGGGCAGGGAAACCCAGCAAGGTTACAGCTTAAGTACAAGTGTCACAGCGTAAGTGCTACAGCTCTGGTGGCTGTCACGTGGGTGGTGAGCAGTAGCTCCCTTGTCGCCTCTTCCCTTACCGCTTCTGCTGGGGCTCTCTGCTGACGGCCATTGTCTGGAGAGCGAGGTCTAGAGATGGTCTTGAAGTCCATAGAGGGCTCTTTTCTGATGCCAGCGGATGAGCTGAGTGAGAGAACTGGGGAACTGCAGCTGCTTAAATAGCCTTGGTTGACCAATCACTGTTTAGGATTAATTGACCAATCACAGGAGAGGAGCCGAAAAAGTTTTGTAAAATATCCAATCAGGTTGCGGTGAGATTTTGGGAGGGAGCTAACTTGTCTGGGCAAGTCTGGGCATGACCTTGGCTTGCCTTTTCTGGCAAGTCCTGGTTTACTTTTCCAATTTAGCTTTTAAGGCTTCTTGTGCAGATTCACAGGAATTGGCATTTTTGCCTAAATTGTCCAGATTTATCCCTACACTGTAGTACACTTACCGTTTTGCATAGGTTGAACCAGTCTTGCATCCTGGGAATGAAACCAACTTGATCATAGTGTATGATCTTTTCACTGGGATAATGAAGTCAATTTACAAGTATTTTATTAAGGAGTTTTGCATCTAGATCCATCAGAGAAGTTGATCTATAGTTTTCCTTTTATGATGTGTCCTTATCTGGCTTTGGTGTCAGGGTAATACATGTGGGTTGCCCCTCCCCAGCGGCCAGGACCAGGTTAGCTCTCCTCCTCTGACCAGAATAGAGACCTCACACCCAGGTGGACTGTGAAGACACAGTGACGGAGTCAAGGATGGAAGGCTTCGGGATGCCTTTGGTAAAGATTTTATTGTACAGTTTCTGTAAAGAGATAAATATGGCCCCCAAGCCTGCCCTTCAGGATGGCAGCAAAAGTGTTACCAATTAGGAGTGACATTTAAATCACTGGGGACCATCTTGCCTTAGGCCCTCGATCAGACCTCAAGGTGGGCTAGGTAGGCCCCTATCCAAGCCAAGCCTCTGCTCTATCCCTTGGGGCTATCCCACAATTCCCTATAAATACTGGCTTCATAGAATGAGTGTTGTAATGTTCTCTCCATTTCTATTTTGTGGAGTAGTTTGAAGAGCATTGGTATTAATTCTTCTTTAAAGGTCTTGTAGAATTCAGCAGTGAATCCACTTTGTCCTGGGCTTTTCTTTGTTGGAAGACTCTTTATTAATGCTTTGATCTCACTGCTCCTTAAAGGTCTGTTTAAGTTGTTTATATCCTTTTGATTTTATTTTGGCAGATCGTATGTGTCTATGAATTTATCCATCTCATCTAAGCTTTTTAATTCTTTGAAATATAATTTTTCAAAATATTCCCCAATGATCTGTATTTCCTTGGTATCTATTGTAAAGTTCTCTTTTCATCTCTAATTTTATTAATTTGAGTCTTCTCTCTCTTTCCTTTGGTTAGTTTGGCTAAGGGCTTGTCAATCTTGTTTATCTTTTCGAAGAACCAGCTCTGTGTTTCATCGGTTCTTTTTATTGTTCTTTTATTCTCCATTTCATCGATTTCTGTTCTGATTCTTATCATTCCTTTTCATCTGCTGGCTTGGAGTTTTGTTTGTTCTTGTTTATCCAAGCGTTTGAAGTGCATCATTAATTTATTTGTTTGTTCCCTCTGTGACTTTTTATGGCAGGCACTCATAGCCATAAACTTCCCTCTTAAAATCCTTTGTTGTATCCCAAAGGATCTCATAAGTTATATTTTCACCTTCATTTGAGTCAAAGAGCTTTTTAATTTCCTCTCTGATTTCTTCAAGTACCCATTGATCATTTAAGAGAGTATTGTTCAATATCCATGTATTTGTATGTTGTTGTTAGGTACCATTGATTCCAGTCTAACTCATAGTAACCCTATGTACAACAGAACAAAACACTCCTCAACATTGTGCCATGACTGGCACTATTGTCAGTGTTTCTCTGCTATTCATATGGTTTTCAACTGGAGGATTGTTACTTGAGTGAATTGTCAGGTCCTTCTCGCTACCCTGCAGCACTTGGTGTTCCCAGGTGGTCTCCCATCCAAGGACTAATCAGGCCAATGCTGCATAGCTTTGGAGGTCAGGTGGGATCAGATGCCATGGTGGTATGGCTGCAGGCATGTATTGTATAGTTTCTGTAATTTCTCTTGCTGTTCATTTCTATTTTCATTAATTATGGTCCAATAAGATACACAAAATTATTTTTATTCTTCTGTGTTTGTTAACACTTGATTTATATGCTAAAAAACTTTTAGAGAAAGTTTCATGGGCTACTGAGAAGCATGAGGATTCTGTAGCTTTTGGGTGAAATATTCTGTATATGCCTATTATGTCCATTTGATCTATTGTGGTGTTTAACTCTGAAGTACTTTGTTGATTTTTTGTCTGGATGTTCTATTTATTCATGAGAGTGGGCATTGAAGCCACCCACTATTATAATATCTGGATCTATCTGTCCCTTTATGTCCAGTAGTGTTTTTTTAATGAAGTGGGGTGCATCGATGTTCAATGCATACATATTTACCATTGTTATATCTTCTTGGTTGATTGTTCCCTTTATTAATACGTAATGACCTTCTGTATCTCTTCGGACTAATTTTAACTTGAAATATACTTTGTCTGAAATAAGGGTGACTATTCCTCTTCCCTTTTTTTTCCTTCCACTTGTTTAGTATCAATTTCCATCCTCTAACTTTCAGTCTATGGGTGTCCTTGCCAGTGAGATGTGTTTCTTGCAGACAACAAATTGTTGGATCTTGTTTTTAATCCAATCTACTAATCTATATCTTTTAACTGGAGAGTTAAGACTATTTATGTGTGTGTGTCTTGTTTATACATGTGTTTTTGTTTATATATGTGTGTGTTTTTATTGGTATATGTGTTTCATATTTATATGTGTGTGTATTTGGTTTATGGAGTTCTCCATTTCTAACATCTCTGTTTATTTGTTTTTTAAAATCTTCATTTCCTTACTGATTTTCTCATTCATTTTCCTGACTTTGCCTTCTACATTGGTGATCTTGTGACCTAGGTCCTGTATTGATTTCCTTACTTCATTCATTTGCTTGTTTGTGTCCTCTTTGAAGTCATTGATCATTTTTATAAATAAACTTAAATTCCTTGTCTGTCTTTTCAACTGTTTCACTATCTTTGGATTCAGTGGTTAAAGAGTCATGGTCTTTTGGATGAGATGCATTGCCTTGTTTTTTCATGTTTCTTGTGTTTCTGCTTTGTGATTTGTGCATCTGTAGGGGTGGATATCACTTCCAATTTTATTTGGGGGTCTTAGTGAGCAGCTTTCTCTTGAGATCACAATTTTCAGTGCCACTCCCAGAGAGGAAGACAAAGCACTATAACAAGTACAATGCCTGAGCAAACCAGGTATAAAAATACACTTAAAATCACTTAAAACCACCAATGCCCATAGAACAGAGAATGGCAGTAATAATATAGAGTAAGCTATGAAGCTATAACACATTTAGGTTGAAGGTAAAAATAGCAGTTGCCTGAAGTAAGAACAGGGGGCAGAGAAAGGAGTCAAAGAAGGATCCCTGGAGAGTTAAGTAAAAGAAAGGAAAAAGAAGACCTAGAAAGGAAACAAATGTTAGGAAGAAGGAGGGAAAAGAGCAAATGAT